>JAKJMR010000375.1:269385-291052 GCA_024449315.1 Daboia siamensis
TCGGCTCGCCCGCCCGCCGCCGCCTCGGCTCGCCCGCCCGCCGCCGCTCCTCCCTCGGCTGGGCGGGGACCCACCGGGCCCTCCCCCGCCGCGCGCCCGCCCCACCCCCCCCCCCGGCCCCACGCCACGGCCGACTCGGGCCGGCGGTGGGGAGGGGCGCGCTCCGCCCAGAAGGCGGCCGGCCTTTCCCCGGGCCAGGCAAGAGCCCGAAGGGGCGTCCCGGTCGGTCCGAGCCTCGGAGCTCCCGGCCGGGGGAGGCAGTGGGGGGCCCTCGGGACAGCGCCCCTCCTGACCCCCGTCCCGCCCAGGAGTGCTTCCCCCGCCTTTGCCCGAGGGGTTCGGCTCCCCAGCCCTGTCCCCTACAGCTGGCCTTCCTGGTGGCCTCCCATCCCGATTTGCGCAAATTCCCTTTTTAAATCAGCCGCCCAACCGGGCTCTGCCCTAGACAAGGGATGGGTTCTCCCGCTGCCCGAAGGAATGAAGGATGGGATGAAGGATGCGATGGCTTATCGGGATGACCTGGGACTCCCTCCCCCCTCCCCAATCTCTCCTGGTAGTAGGGAAGGTCTGACTTGGTGCAGGTTCTCCTCCCAAGCCTTTTTCAAGTCCTGTGCAGGACCTTTCTCCCCCCGCCCCCCCAGCCTCACGTGACCTCCAGAGGCCCCGCTCCCCAACAGAGAACCCCAAAGGACTGCCTGCTTTGCTGCCCCACACCCCAACACACAAGAGGGTGACAACAGCCCCCTTCCCTCCTTGCAAGCACACTCACGCTCTCCCCATAAGCACAAACCAGTGAGCCCATTAAGCCCAGTCCACGCTGGGCCAGACTGGCTCATCTCTGCCACTAACAACACCCCACCCCGAAGCTGGCTTGGCTGTGCCAGGGGCAGCGGGTTCAAATCAGCAACCATCCTGCCAAGCAGCAACCACTAAAGGGGGGTGGGGAGGCAGAAAATTGGCTCAGGGCTTCCAGAAACCCTTTGCCCCCCCCCCCAGGTACCTGCCCTGCCCCCCACCCTCCCCATCCCAGGCTGACCAGCTCTGGCCATCTAGGTTCCAAGGGTGGGGTGGGGGAGGGGAGGCCCAGGAAAGCCTGAATTGATCTATTCAGAAGAGAGGAAGCTTCTTGGATGAGAAGCGAAACGTTTTCAAAGGAAAAAAAATAATATGGTCCAGTCACCTTTTGGAAGAAAAACACCTTTGGGGAAAGCCACTCAGGGTGGGAGCCTATCAAAAACCAGCACAAGCGCTTTAAGGCGAAACGCACCCGTCCATGGTGCACCGCCCTCCAAAAAGGCAGCCGGGGAAAGGACACAACTGCGAGCCAGGGTGGCGCTCACCCAGGGTTAATTTGGAGAGGAAGGGCGGGAGGGGGGGGGGAGTCCTTATCACCATTCATTTAGCCCGTATTTAAAATTCAAATAGCACTGGAAAAGTGACTCGTGACCAGTCCTCACACTTATGACCATTGCAGCAGGAGATAAATTCAGCTGCCTGGCAACCGGCGTGTGCTTACACGGCGGCCGTGTCCCCTGGTCATGTGATTGCCATTTATCACCTTCCCAGCTGGCAATCGGGGAAGATGGATTTGCTTAGTGACTGCGTGATTCACTTAACAACCGCAGCGATTCATTTACACACCCTAGCAAAAACAAAGGTGGTAAAATCAGGACTGACTCACTCGCTCGGTCAGCAACGGAAATTCTGGTCACGACTGTTGTCGTAAGTGGAGGACTATTCTCCTGGGAGCTCTGGCACCCCACGAAGTCACAATATTGGCCACAGCCGCAGGGCCGCAGCCTGACCCACGTGCCCATAGTCCACCTCCTGCCAAGTGCGGAGTTTGGGGCAAAAGCGTGCCCCTGTTTGACCCCACCCCTCAAAGGAAGGGTCCACGGCAAAGCCGGCGGCGCTTAGGGGACCGAAGGGCCTTTTCTGAGCAGAGGGACAACCCTTTCAGGGTCAACACAACGCAGCACAACCGCTCTCAGGTGAACTACGACTCTCAGCGCTACACTTACTGAGGAGAACAGAGCTGTAGCAAAACAGCTGTGACATTTATTACACACCTTTATAAAGTCACCCAACTCTGGATGGTGTTCAGGTTAAAAACACAGTTCAACAAGAGGCCATGATTAACATTATTATCCTCTTTTAAGATGACTGTAACTGGAAGAACGGTGCTGGAGAGGACTCAACCAATCAGAATAGAACCGGAAGGGATCATGGAGGTCTTCTAGTCCAACCCCCTGCCCAAGGAGGAGACCCTGGACCATTCCGGACAAGTAGCTGTCCAGTCTCTTCTTAAAAACCTCCAGTGATGGAGCAGCAACAACTTCTGGAATCAAGATGTAGTTCTCACTGTCAGGCAATTCCTCCTTAATGCTCTTAATTCTCTCGAGAGTCCCTCGGACTGCAGGGAGATCCAGTCAGTCGATCCTAAAGGGAATCCACCCCGACTGTCCTTTGGAAGGACAGATCCTGAAGCTCAAACACTTTGGCCACCGAAAGAAGGGGAGGGGGCTCCTTGGAAAAGACCCCGATGCTGGGAAGGCAGAAGCAGACGGTAGAGGAGGAGGAGGGGGATAGGTGGGGTCTTCGATGCTAAGAACGTGAACTTGGGCCAAGTCTGGGAGATGAGGGAGGAACGTCTGTGTGTGTGTATGTGTGTGTGTGTGTGCCTGGCATGCTCTGGACCTTGACTGCCTCTATACCAGGGGTGTCAAACTCAATTTCATTGAGGGCCGCATCAGCATTGAGGTTGCCCTCAGGGGGCCAGGTGGGTGTGGCCTGGGTGGGCATGGCCTACTGGGTGGGCATGGCTAGAGCGCATATGGCCTACTGGGTGGGCGTGGCCAGCTCTACATGGTTCACATCAAGGGTGCCTATGGGGGCCTGGGCAGGAGTGGGACAGATCTGAGGGTCTCTGGCAGAAGGAGGGTCTCTGGGCCAGGGCCAAGGCAGTGGGGGCCGTTCCCTCACCGTTTCCAGGATGGCTTCGCGGGCCGCATGAAACCACTTCACGGGCCGGATCCGGCCCCCGGGCCTTGTGTTTGACATGTCTGCTCTATACTCTTCAGTGTGGCCCTCAAAACGTTCTCGTGAGCAATTCCTCCTCAACACGGGCGTAAACAGGGCTACTGGCCAGCTGTTTGCCCACAGAGTAGCAGTGGGAGAAGAGTTTGCCGTGAACGTCCTTGGTGGCGCGAGGCCTGTTCTTGCTGCAGTGTCCTCCTCCATCTGGGCTCTTCGGCGTGTCCAGTCCCTTCCCAGGAGCTGCACAAGCAGCTTCCTCGTGGCCAGACTTGTCAGCTGGACTTGAATGGGGAAAGAAAGGGCAGCCTGAATTAGGGTGTGTGTGTCTGTGTGTGTGTGTTGCTTGTCTCCATGGTGCGCATTCTCAGAAGCAGCTCGCAGAAAACTGAGGCTGGAAAAGCTGTGGGGAGGCCAGCCCGAAGGATGAAGAAGGCAGGTTTAGGCGGGTTAGATGGTCAAAATTGTCACTGTGGCACACTCTTGGTCCACGGCTTCTCAATCACTCCTAAGGGGACTCTCAAGTCTGGGGTGTCCTGAATGCCATAACTCTCCAAGCAGTTGTTAGTCTGGTGTTTCAGTGACCTTTAGGGCGGGGAAAATGACCTCTAGATCAAGGATGTCGTACCTAGAGGCGATAAAGTGAAAGAAAATGGATTATCACTTAACTTTTTCCCGAAATGCCCTCCAACAAAAGATGCACCTCTCCAGGGTCACCGAGGAGGGTCTTTCTTATTGTTGTAAGTTGCGAAGATGTGTCCGACCCATCACGACCCCATGGAACACGTTCCTCCAGGCCTTCCTGTCCTCCACCATCTTCTGGAGTCCATTTAGGCTCACGCCTCCTGCTTCAGGGACTCCATCCAGCCACCTCATTTTTCGTCCCCTTCTCTTGCCCTCCATCTTTCCCAGCATGAGGGTCTTCTCCAGTGAGTCCTTCCTTCTCATTAGGTGGCCAAAGGATTTGAGTTTTACCTTCAGGATCTGGCCTTCTAAAGAGCAGTCAGGGTTGATCTCCTCTAGGACTGATCGGTTTGATCGCCTGGCAGTCCAAGGGACTCGCAGGAGTCTTCTCCAGCACCAGAGTTCAAAGGCCTCCATTCTTTGGCGCTCAGCCTTTCTTATGGTCCAACTTTCACAGCCACACATTGCAACTGGGAAGACCACAGCCTTGACTATACGCACTTTTGTTGGCAGGGTGATGTCTCTGCTTTTTAGTGTGCTGTCTAGATTTGCCATGGCTTTCCTCCCGAGGAGCAAGCGTCTTTTAATTTCTTGGCTGCAGTCCCCATCTGCGGTGATCTTGGAGCTCAGGAAAATAAAATCTGTCACTACCTCCATTTCTTCCCCATCTATTTGCCAGGAATGGAGAAGGCTGGATGCCATGATCTTGGGTTTTATTGATGTTGAGTTTCAAGGTCCTTCTTAAGAGATGCCCAAATCAGAGCTACGCTGGAAATTCTTCCGGGCCCCAGCAGCATCTTTGCACCAAGACCAGGGCCTGTGGTCCACCTCTTGAGATGAGGCCGTCTTCGGCACCTACAGATCACTTCTCCAATTTGTCTTCTGGAGACAAGGACGCTGCCGTTGCGCGAGATGGCTAGTTCCCCAGCTCTCCTTTGGGAGTGACGGAAGGTGCCCGAACTAGCTCAATTCAAAGGTCCTGGGCATCTTTGGGTCAAAGAGGGCGCTCCACTTTCTTCAGATTCCAGATGGGAGGAGCAAACCTGGATACGGCAACCATCCCTCGGTCCACATTTGTGAGTTTCACGGAAGTCACTCGGTTAGATGAGCCCTTGGACTTCTCCAGACTCAAAACTAAGAAGAATATGGGGAGCTCAGGGTTGAAGTGTGGGGTCCCCGGTGCTCTCTGAGCTTGGCTTCTGCAGATGTTTCATAGCCCAACTAGGGAACATCATCAGTGCTTGAAGGACGTGGGGTTTGGGGAGAGGAGGCGGAGGAGAATAAGGGTTGAACTGAGGGGTCCTTGGTGCTTTCTGAGCTTGGTTGTTTTCTTGCAGATGTTCCTTTACCCAACTAGGGAACATCATCAGTGCTTGAAGGACGTGGGGTTTGCTGTCTACTAGTGGTTTGCCCAGCGGTGGGAAGGGTTTTGGTGGGTCCTCGATTAGGCTGTTGTTTAGTATGTGATTGTCTGTGTTGGGTAGTTCCTTCAACCTCGGAACTCTTCTCCTGAGTTGAAGCTGGAGAGCTTGTGGAAGAGGAGGGGAACAGAAGACAGACACCAAGAACAGGGACAGGGAAAGGGATCTGCTGGTAGGTTATCCCCTAAATGGCAACACGGTCCAGGTGGCAGGAAGCCTGGGAAGGAACTGCACCAATTTAAGTTTCCATTTTCACGAACTCACTAATAAACTGAAGGCTGGAAAAGCTTCTTGTCGTTTCCAAGACTCTAAATTTATGCCAACAAAGACTGTGTAATTCCTGCTTTCTGGGTCTTGCGTGCGGTGTGAGAAATCGCCAGGGAGGTGCGCAGTCTCCAAGTTCAGTGCCGGGAAAGACCTTCCGAACTCAGACGTGTACAAAGAGGTGCCTTACTGGTGCAGTGTAGCTGCAGGCGAGCCTCACGGAACAGGGTTACCGTTTACCGAAAGGCTTACGTTTTTACATAACGCTATCTGTGCACATATGCCCGTTTCCATTTCAAAAATCAGCTCCCTCTTTATTTTTTAAAGATAACTTTCTGCCTTGTTTATCTTTTGCTGCTTGTTTGCTTTTGATGTTCGGATCACAACAGCAGAAAAGCAAGAAAAGGAAAGGTCGGGGAAAGTCGGAAGCCCCTTCTCCGCATGGAGGAATTTATCCGACCGTTCTGGGGAGGAGAACAGAAGGCAAGATAAACGGGCCACTTTGGGCACTTCAGAAAGAAAAGCCGCGTGGGGAAAAAACCCTCCCATTTTTCAAGAGCTTATTTCTGTTTCCAGCTGATAAGCCGAGGGACTCCATAAAGAGCCGCTAGTTGCGCAAACATTTAGATCAAGAAGCCAGGCCGCCCTGGGAAGCTGGCTCGAACATGGGCACGGAGGGCAGACGCCCGTAAGGGACCTCCCCGCGCTGCAAGGGCAAGAACAAGCCTATTACGGGTCCAGGTCCTTGACTTACGACTGTTTGTTGAGTGACTGAAAAAAGTGACCTATGACCATTTTTCCACACTTCCGACCGCTGCAACATCCCCGTGGTCACACGTAGAGGTGACATGATAGCAGTCTTCCAATCTTGGAGGGGCTGCCTCAAAGAAGAGGGGGTTCCCCAAAGCAGCTGAAGGCAAGACAAGAAGCAACGTGAGGACAATTAACTAGTGGAACGGCTTGCCACCAGAGGTTGTGGGTGCTCCAACACTGGAGGCTTTTAAGAAGAGACTGGACAGCCCTTTGTCTGGGATGGTATAGGGTCTCCTGCCTGAGCAGGGGGATGGACTAGATGACCTCCAAGGTCCCTTCCAACTCTGTTATTCTGCATGTGGTGACTAGAGCACCTTTAACTTCAAAACTGCCGTAGGTCTTTTGGGGCGGGTCTGTTGTAACTTTCAATGGGCGTTAAGTGGTCATTAAATAAGGGCTATCTGTACTCAGTATTTCATCTACTCGGGGTGCGTTCAGCCCCGACCTTCATATCTGCACAAAACGTTCCATAATTCAACCCCAAACTCTGCTTCACAGACACACACAGTCTATGAAGCAACAAACCGGCAATAAATACCCTCCCCCCACTTTTTCTCTGATCTGCTGGAGGCCTGCTCGACCTCCTAACTCAGGGGCTTCCCGCCTCCCCTTTCGCAGCCCAAAGGAGGTTTATGATGTGGCCACACCGCTACTGAAGTTGCCATGCTGCAAAACAAAATCCAAAGACAGACAGACAGACACACACACACACACACACAGAGAGAACTACGGTGGAAACGTGGAACGTAACCAAGGAGAATACGGGACTCTCACACCCATCCTTAATTCCACCTGCTGGCAAAATAACGCTTAGGATCATGCAGTGCATAGCTGGGGAGGGAGGTGGCAGATGGTCTAAGCCGATTTTAGAAAAGGCCACGGAACGTGAGACATTCGTGGCTGTTGACATTTGCTAAATAATTGAAAAAGGCAAAGCATACCAAAAAGAAGCCAATTTCACAAAGGCCTTCATTTGCGTTGACCGTGTTAAAATGTGGAATATTCCCAGGAAAATGGGGATCCCAGAAGTTCTCCTTGTCCTCGTGAGAAACCCACTCAGGACGTAGGAGAGGAAGCCACGGTGAAAAAGCAGCATTCCTGAGGCCTGCCAAGGAGGCAGAGAAAGCCGTGGACGCTCTCGTGGTTTCTTCAGTCTATACCCCGAGTATATTTTCAGGGCAGCTGAACCGGAAGAAGGCTGGTATGGTTTAAAACTGGAGGAAAAACATCGGTAAACTGCGCTCTGCTGATGACGCGACCTGATGGCCGAAAATGCAAAGCCGGAGTTAGGAAATTAAGGTGCAAAGTGCAGAAAAGGGCCCTTGTTACATCTACAGCAAATGCTTAGCCTCAGGGTGACAGCCAGCCTGAGACCCGGCAATGAAGTCTTGGGCTGGAGAAACTCTGCCCTATAGGATCCACCTTCAATGGACATTGGGGCAGAAACCCGGAGTTTGTGAGTTACAGTCCTGCCTTGGGCACGAAGCCACTGGGTGACCTCGGGCCAGTCACTTCCTCTCTGCCCTAGGAAGGAGGCAAGGGCAAACTGCTTCTGGAAAACCTTGTCAAGAAAAGTTCAAGGACTTGTCTCCAAGAATCAGGCCCCATTGAACGGAAGGGGGGGGGGGGGAGGAACACTTGGCATAAAAAAACAAAGAGGCAGGAAATGTGCCCCCGCTGGGAGTCCCGAAGGCCTGGAGAAGATCTTTAGATGCCACCGTGTGTTTTAACCTCCGGAGATCAGAGTGAGCGAGCCAAGCTCTTCCCTGCGATGTTCCACGGATGCTGAAGAAGCAGGAGAGGAAGACCACAATCGATCTATAACAGTTCATTTAGTGACCGCTCAAAGTTACCACGGCACTGAAAAAGGGGACTGATGACCGTTTTTCACACTTAGAATCGTTACAGCATCACGCGGTCAAAATTCAGAGGCTTGGCAACTGGCATGTGCTTAGGACAGTTGAAGTCACGCGATCCCCTTCTGCGACCTTCCGACAAGCAGAGCCAATGGGGGAAGCCAGATTCACTGCCCCCGCCCAGGTGACTAACAACTGCAATGATTTACTTAACAACAGTGGCAAGAAAGGTTGTCAAATGGAGCAAAGCTCGCTTAAGAGATCTCTCAGCAACGGAAATGTTGGGCTGAGTTGTGCCTGTAAGTGGAGGACCGACTGTAATTGATGCCTTTGAGTTCTGGCCTTGGAGGGGATTGCTGGGAACTGTCCAGGGCATCCTCAGAAAACAGAACTAACAGAATGACAGGAGTTGGAAGGGACCTTGGTGGTCTTCTAGTCCAGCCCTCTGCTCAAGCAGGAGACCCATTTCGGACCAATGGCTGCTTCTTAAAAACCTTCCCCTACTGGAGCAGCCACAACTTCTGGTGGCAAGCGGTTCCACCGGTTGATTGTTCTCACTGTCAGGAAATTCCTCCTTAATTCCGGGTTGCTTCTCTCCTTGGTGAGCTTCCCTCCGTTGCTTCTTTTCCGGCCTTCAGGGGCTTTTGGGAATAGCTTGACTCCCTCTTCTTCGGGGGATCCCCTCAGATATTGGAACACTGCTATCATGTCCCCCCTGGTCTTTCTCTTCGTTAGACTAGATGTGCCCAATTCCTGCCACCGTTCCTCGTCTGTTTCAGCCTCCGGAACCTCGATCATCTTTGTTGCTCTTCTCTGCTCTCTTTCCAGAGTCTCGGCATCTTTTGAGGAGAGGCAGAAACCCAGAACCGTGAGGCCAAAAGCTGGCAGACCAGGAATCTTGCACAAGCCGATCTTAATTTGATGCCGGCCTTCCACTCCTCATTCCACGGAGTCGTTGGAATAACAGGGTGGCTGAACAGATGGCAATCAATGCAAGCACTAAACAAGGGACATGTTGACAGCCCTTAATGAGCAAGCAAACGTACGTCAACACCAGGCTGATGGAGTATTTTTCCTGCCTGCCGGAAAGAGCATGTCCAGAGCTCTCCTGCTGTAGCCCGGAGAGCAGAGCAATGTCAGCCTGCAGCCCAGAGGAGACGAGGCGCACGCTGGACCGTTTCCATGCGTCACCCAGAAGGGCCACTCAGAGGAGGAGCAAATAAGATGGCCAGAAAGGACGCAAGGAGGAATCGCTCGGGGGGGGGGGGGGGATCAGGAAGAAAAGGCAATGTGATTTTACATCCCAGTTTAAAGTCTCCAGACTGTGGCAGCACCGGCTCTCTGGAGACCCCTGGGGGGATCCCTCCAGCTGGATCAAGCGGGATTAGCTGCGCTGCCTTCTCTGGGACAAGCCAGACTGCTTACCGCTGGATGGCTGGGATGAGGGTTAAGGGGGCTCCAAGACCATCTTCCCCAGCCGAGTCTGCACCCTGCTCCCCAGCCAAGGTGACCAAGAGCAGCTGCCTCTGGACAAGCCCCTGCCCACGGCAGCTGGCTACACAGGTAGTTCCTCCACTTATGGCCAAAGGGAGCCCAGGATTTCTGTTGCTAAGTGAGATGTTGGTGACGGGAGTTTCTCCCCATTTTATGACCTTTCTCGCCACATCGGTTAAGTGAATCGCTGCAATTGTTAAGTGAGTCACCTGGTTGTTAAGTGAATTCCTCATTGATTTTGCTGATCAGCTGGTCGCAAAAGGGGGATCGCATGACACACACACCCCCGGGACACCGCAGCAGTCATAAGTACGAGCCTGAGTGTTGATCCCGCGACCACGGGGAGGCTGCCACGGCCAGAAGGGTGAAAAACGGCCACCAGTCGCTTTTCTGAGTGTCGTCGTAACTTTCAACGGTCACTAAATGAACAGAGATCCCTGGCGGCACAGCCCCCGACCCAAAACTCCACCGGCATGAAACCCCTCCCCCTCTGGCTGCAGCGTTTGCTTCGCTGAGGACCCCAAATCGCTGCCCCTGCACACCCCACGTGCCCTGAGGGAAACCGAGGTACGGTCTTCACCCCGTGGGGGGACGGCAGGTGCCAGCCAGGAAGAGATGGTGGGGAAGATGCCGCCGCCAGAGACTGGGGGGGGAGGGGGGCGTTTGTGCTAACCTTTCTCCCGTCCCCCCCACTTTCTCCAAATAACCCATTTACCCCTTTCGGCTTCCCAGAGGGAGGGGGGTTTCAGCGCCAGCTCGGCCTGGCTGGGAGCCCCTGCCGGCTGCTGCTCGCCCTCCTGGGCACCGCACGAGCGCCCCCCCCCCCAGGGCCTGGGGAAGAAGAAAGGGGGGAACCCTCCTCCTTCATCTCCTCCCGGTGCTCTCCAGCCGGGGGGGCACGAGAGTCACTGAGCTTGGGGGTCCTCCTGGGCTGGGCTCATGGCCCCCCTCCGTCCTCTCCAGCCCCTCCCGAAGGACGACTTCTTTGTGTATTTCGCTGTTGTGCAGGCAGGGCTTGACTCGCAACCACAACTGAGCCCAGCGTTCCCTTGCTGAGAAAGCCGTTAGGTGAGTTTTGCAACCTCATTTTACGACCTTTCTCACCACGGTTGTTAAGTGAAACAGTGCAGTTGTTAAGTGAATCCGGCTTCCCCACTGGCTTTGCTTATTGAGGACCAGCTGCTTATATATTTTAAAATAATCCCCTAAAGTAAAAGGCCAATGAAGCGACCGGGGGGGGGGGGAAGGGGGGGCTGGAGGCAGGCAAGGGTCCCTGGGACGCCCCGTTCGCTCTCCTGAATTCGGTACCAGCACCAGAGCGCCCCCCTCCCCACCCTTGACCTTGGCAGGTTTCAAGGAAACCCATTTGGCTCTTGGCTCCATGCCCCAAGAACGGTCATTAAACAGGCGTTATTAAGTGAGGACAGCCCGTATCTGTGTGTTTCTTCTCACCCATTCGCATTTAGTCCTCTACTTACATAATACATCACGAAGCATTGAAACATGCTGTATAACTATCAGCGTGTCAAAATAACATATTGTTTAAAAATGGAAAGTTGGGGCAATAAATGGCCTATATGTCTAGACCTGACAGCATGTTAAAGTATTGATCGAGTTTTATATTAACATTTTATGGACGTAGCTTTAGTTTCTACAAATGTTACTTACTTATTCATCAACCTAAAGGTTCCCCCGCACACGCGTGCTAGTCGTTTCCGACTCTAGGGGCCGGTGCTCATCTCCGTTTCAAAGCCGAAGAGCCAGCGCTTGTCCGAGGACGTCTCCGTGGTCATGTGGCCGGCATGACTAGATGCCAAAGGCGCACGGAACGCTGTTCCCTTCCCACCGTAGTGGTCCCTATTTTTCTACTTGCATTTTTACGTGCTTTCGAACTGCTAGGTTGGCAGAAGCTGGGACGAGTAACAGGCGCTCACTCTGTTACGCGGCACTCGGGATTCGACCTGCCAAACTGCCGACCTTCTGATCGACAAGCTCAGCGTCTTAACCCACTGAGCCACCGCGTCCCTTCTAAATATATATTATAAATGTATAATTCATTTTTTTTAAAAAAATCCGTTCCTGGAATGGCCTGTTACACACGTGTTCGTCTTCTTCCCAAGTCTCTGGTCCCCCAGGTGGAGACTCAGGCCACAGACCAGGAAGTCTAGACCAAATCGATTCAATTCAATTCAGAATACACCTGGAAGGGACCTTGGAGGCCTTCTAGTCCACCCTCCTGCTCAAGCAGGAGACCCTATGCCATTCCGGACAAGTGGCTGTCCAGTCGCTTCTTAAAAATCTTCAGTGATGGAGCGCCCACAACTTCTGGTGGCAAGCCGTTCCATTGGTTAATTGTCCTCCCTGTCAGGAAGTTCCTCCTTAATTCCAGGTTGCTTCTCTCCTTGATTAAATTTCCAGCTGTGGTTTCTTGTTCTGCCTTCAGGGGCTTTGGAGAATAGGTCGACCCCCCTCTTCTTTGTGGCAGCCCCTCAAATGCTGGAACTCTGCTATCGTGTCCCGCACTAGTCCTTCTCTTTGTCAGATTGCCCATACCCAATTCCTGCAACTGTTCTTGATACGTTTTTGTCTCCAGACCTTTAATCATCTAGTTGCTCTTCTTTGCACTTTTTCCAAAACCACAATATCTTTTTGGTAATGTGGTGACCAAAACTGGATGCACTATTCCAGATGTGGCCTTACTAAGGCTTTGTAAAGCGGTACTAATACTTCACCTGATTTTGATTCTGTGCCTCTGTTTATACAATCAAGGATCGTATGAGCTTTTTTTGGCTGCCGCTGGACACGGCTGGATCATAGTTAAGTGATCATCCACTAGGACTCCAAGGTCCCTCTCACAGTTACTGTTTTTGAGCCAGGTCTCGACTAATCTGTACCTTTGGTTTTCCTGCCCAGGTGTAAAATTTTGCATTTCTCCATTGTTCAAGTCTGTCAAGATCTTTTTAGATCCCGAGCTTGTCTTCTGGGGTGTTGGCTATTCCTGACAGTAATTAGTTCCCCTTCAATTCCTTCATCCTAATCATTTATGAAAGAATGTTCCTAATTCTGGCTCTTCAGGAATTATAAGGCAATTTTAAGACCTGTGGACTTCAACTCCCAGAATTCCCCAGCCAACCATGCTTAAAATCACCCAGCCAAGTAATGCTTAAAACTACAGAAAAATGAGCAACAGAAGGATTTTACGGATCTCCTTCTGGATTGCTACTGGCATCTTTCTCTCCTTCCTCCAGATGTTTCTGAGCACGCAGGCTGGGGATGATGGGAGACAGACTTCCCATTTCTCTAAATTGGGATCCTCCAGGTCTCTCTGAGAATGCAGGCTGGGAATGATGGGAGATGGACTACCCATTTTTCTAATTTGGGATCCTGCAGGTGTCTCTGAGCACGCAGGCTGGGGATGATGGGAGGTGGGCTTCCCTTTTCTCTAATTTGGCCTCCTCCAGGTGTCTCTGAGCACGTGGGATGGGGATGATGGGAAGTCCGATTTAAATGGGGGAGCTTCAGAGGAGGAAAACAGCCCCCTTCCTAGAGGTGCAAACCCTCTCAAGAAGACCAGGAGGCCAAAGCCACAGCTGGGGGAAGAGTCGTCCACGCCAGCTGGGCCCATGAATGCAATGGGGAGCGTCTCCCCCAAACACCCCCCATTTCCTAGAGGCGCCAGGCAAGCTCCTCCTGGAGGCTGAAATGCGTCTCTCTCATTTTACAACTGGTGCTCCCAGAGTGTGGGAGAATCTGCCAGCCTTCGAAGCCGGCTGACGGCTTGGGCAGGATGAGCTGCCTGGGAGGGGGCCGGCTCCTCCCGGGAGGATGCGGTTGCTAAGCAAGGGGGAAGACGAGGCTCCGCATGGCGTCATCCAGGATTGCGCAAGACACACCTCCCAGCGGGGGGGGGGGCTCTGCGTGGCTGGGGGGGGGGGGGCTCCAATTCAGCCGCACCCACAGCAGCGGCCAAACTCTGAGGACCCCACGCTGGCATCCAGAGGTGCGACTCCTCGCCAGCAGAAGAGCAATACAGGCGTTCCTCGACCGAGCTCAACATCTCTGTTGCTAACGGAGACGAGTGTTAATTTTGCCCCCTTTCTGGATACGGTTGTTAAGTGAGTCCCTGCAGTTCTAAAGTTAGGAACACAGCTGATAAGCAATCCTGGCTTCCAACACTGACTCTGCTTGTGGGAAAGTCGCCAAAGGGGAATCACGTGACCCCGGGGGACACTGCGGCCGTCATAAATGTGAGCCCGTTGTGGAGCATCTGAATTTTGGTCACGTGACCACGGGGGAGGCTGCAATGGTGTGAAAGTGTGAAAAACGATCATAAATCGCATTTTTCAGTGCTGTTGTAACTTTGAACTGTCGCTAAACAAATGGTTGTTACGTTGAGGTTTGCCTGTATCGGCACCATACGCACAATTCCCCGATAACCCCTCTGTTGGCTTCCCACAAGAAAGCCTGCAGGATTCCCACGAGACCAACAAGGCATTTTTCCGACGTTTGTGAGGATCACGTAGGGGAGAGGAGAGCGGAGGGTGCACCAATAACATATCAGGCAACCTGGGTTCCGCTCAACGCTCCCGAAGTTCCGCAGAGGCGCCTCTGACAGCCTCCGTCATCTGCCGGGACAAATGGCCACGGAGAAGAACATCCATTAATTACCCAGCCTTGTCCCAAGTGTCCTTCCCCATCACGGCCAGAATTAGAAACGGCACAAGATCAGAGGGAAGGGGACACTGTGCGAAAACCGCTGCTGCAAAGTAGGAGGGAGGCTCTGGAGAAGCCCTCCGCCAGCCTTGCAAGAGGAACGCAATAACAGAGCTGGAAGGGGCCTGGGAGGTCTTCTAGTCCAACCCCCTGCTCAGGCAGGAGACCTGATACCAGATCAGACAAATGGCTGTCCAGTCTCTTCTTGAAAGCCTCCCGTGTTGGAGCACCCACTGGTCAACTGTCCTGGCCGTTAGGAAGTTTCTCCTTCATTCCAGGTGGCTTCTCTCTCGACTTGATCAGTTTCCAACCATTGTTCCTCGTCTTTTGCCTTCTGCTGCTTTGGGAAATAGGTTGACCACCCCTCTTCTTTGTCGGAGACCCTCAAATATCTGCTATCGTATCAGCCCTGGTCCTTCTCTTCATTAGACTAAACATACCCAATTCCTGCATCCCTTCTTCGTATGTTTCAGCCTCCATTGCTTTAGTTTGAGGAGCGACAAGGGAATTTTTTTGCATTTTCTCAAAGTGCCATGTCGCAACAAGTGCCTCTCCAAAGTCCAGTGGCTTCCACATCTGGGCCTGGACATGCCAGGGACCAGCTGCTGCTCCCCCCACCTGACATAGCCCCTATTAACTCCCCCCCCAATATGGGACTGGCCCCACCAGTTGTCCCCCCCCCCTTCCTGGGCTTGGCCAATGTGGCAAATGAAAGGTTGACAGAGGAGCCGTTAGCAAGAAGCGTGACCAACACGTGGCACATGTGTCAACTCCAGTTAGGAATGCTCCTTTTCCCTTTTCTGATTTCATGCCTTTAATTTATTCATCTCATTTTTGCTTATTTCTTCTTGTTACCTTCGTAACATCACAGCCACTTAGAGCCAGATGACCGAAGCCGCTGAATGACAATTGAAATTACACACATGTCATTGTGGAGATGGTTGTCTGAACAAAGGACAGTGGTCAGCTTGAAGTTGCTCTCCTTGGGAAGCTTTGAAGGTCCCTCACAGGTGTCGCTCGTGGTGGGACGGGGGCAGGAAAGCCGTCTTGGTCCCTGGAAGAAGAGACACCCCAGACAGAGGAGAGTGCAAACACACTCAGCCTTTCAACCAAAGCCTTCAGCCAAGGCAGCCCGGCTTGCTTCTTGTAGAACCAAGAGGAACATGTGCCTGCTCCAAGTCCACAGAGAGTCTACGTCAAGTCTAGTGAAGAGAAGGACCGGGGGGGGGGGGCATGATAGCAGCCTTCCAGTATTTGAGGGGCTGCCACAAAGAAGAGAAGGGGGTCACCCTATTCTCCAAAGCACCTGAAGGCAGGACAAGAAAGAACGGATGGAAACTAATCAAGGAGAGAAGCAACCTAGAACTAAGGAGGAATTTCCTGACAGTGAGAACAATTAAGCAGTGGAACCGCTTGCCACCAGAAGTTGTGGGTGCTCCGTCACTGAAGGTTTTAAAGAAGACATTGGACAGCTATTTGTCCAGAATGGTGTAGGGTCTCCTGCTTGAGCAGGGGGGTGGACTAGAAGACCTCCAAGGTCCCTTCCAACTTGGTTATTCAGTTACGGTTGTCAGTCAAGGACCACCCTTCTTTACTGGCAGGCCTGTCTGTTGGAACGGCCTCCCCCGAGACCCAGATGGGCTTGACCCTGTGCGCCTTCCATAAAGTCCTGGAGTCCCGGCTTCTCCCTCCGGTGCCGGCAGAGGCTGAGCTGGACGGCTGGACTGGATTGCGGCTTTTAGAGATCTCAACTCTGCAGCCGCGCAGTTTTGCGATGCCTTTGCTTTGGGGTTTTGTGCGGTGTGTTCCCCAGATCACAAGACGGACACGGCGAAACACAGTACGCAAATCCATTCAGTCCATCCATCTACACAGAGCCCAAACAAACAACCCAACAGAAACACGGCGCAGGCACCCCCACCTGCTTACAAAAGCCAGAGGTTCAGATGGCAGAAGCCTCCGCGCAGCCTTCAAGCCTGTCAAGTCTCTTCCCACTACCACAGACCCCGGAGGGCCTCGTCTGAGCACTTACTGGATCCCTGCAGGTGGAGCTGGCTTGATCCGTTTTCAGCCCCAACCCCCCCTCCCCATTCTCCTTCTCTGAGGACCAGCTAGCACAAGAGACCCCCAGCTCCCTGTTGGCCAAGCCGGAGAGCCGTGGCGGGAAGGGGAGAAGAATGAGGGGGCTGGAGGGAGGGAAGACGGGAGACAGGACTAGGTAAGATTCCCAAAACTTCAAAAACTTTAGGTTATGGAAGATGCCCGGGTCGGTGGCTTGTGGCTTAAATGCAAACCAAGATTGACTACGGCCTCTAGCTATCTCCACCCGGTCAGCAAACCACCTGTGGACGGATGAAGTTTGAGGAGAGAAAAGCAGTCAGGAACATGGGAGGGGGGGAAAGTTTCCAGAAGAGCGCAAGACTTCTCTAAATCTTTGCTCCTCCAGGCTCAGGCGGGTCGTCCTACTTCCTCCCACACGGAACGGCCAGGCAGCTGCACGTGCAGAAGAGGCCGACCCCTCTCCCCTGACAAACAGCCCACGTTTTAACCAACCAACCAGGATCAAACAAGAAAGGGACCCTTTTGCTGCAGTCCGAGGGCCCCCAGGTTTACGCGGCACCCTTCAGGTTGATGGCGGGGTCCCTGCTTGTGGCTGCAGCGTCCACGGGAACCGTCCTGCCCCACCCCCACACCGGGGTCAAGGAGAGGGGAAACCTCCTGGCTCAAAGCTTCTCTCCTTCCCATGTAGGACCAGGGACAAAGAATCACGGTCACATCTGTGAGACGGTCAGTTAGAACCAGTGTGGTGTGGTGAAGGTGCTGGCCTAGAAACCAGGAGGCAGTGACTTCTAGTCGCACCTTAGGCACGAAAGCCAGCGGCGTGATTTTGGGCCAATCACCAGGAAGTGGTGAGTTCTAGTCCCGCCTTAACCGCAAAAGCTGTCTTTCTCTCATACCAACCCACTCCACAGGGCTGTTGTGGGGAAACAAGGAGAGGAAGGAAGGAAGCAGCAGGGATGTCCTTCTAGCCTGGAGTTACTTATAAAGGCGGATAAAACAACCACACAAATAAATGCAACCTTCCTCCACAGGACGGGCCAGGGGGAAGCGCGCAAGTCCTCCAGGCGCCCCGACGGCTCTCGCCCGCCCGCCCGGCCCGGGGCCCGCCGCTCACCTGGCCCTGGCGCGGCCGCTCCTGCGCAGGGAGGGCGCCTCGGCCTCCCGCTCCTCCCGCACGCGCTGCAGCGACGGGGAGCGGCTGGGGGCGGCGCGGGGCCCGGCCTCGCCCGCCGCCTCCCGCATCTGGGCCAGCAGCTGCGGGGGGAGGCCGCGGAGCGAGGGCGCCGGCGAGCAGGGCGGGCGGCTCTCCGACTTCAGGTTGTTGTCGCTGGCCGAGCGCTGCAGCAGCCGCGGGGAGGAGAGGCCGGCCGCCGCGCCCCACAGCCGCCGCCGCTTGGTGTAGCTCGGGGTCTCGCGGAAAGGCACTGCGGGGGGAGAGAGAGGGGGGGGCGAGGTTAGCACGGCCCCACCGCCGCCGCCCACCCCGCCGCGCCCGGGGAACTCCGAGGCGCCCCGGCTGAACCGCCCTCGGCTGCCCCGACGTGCGGAACGGCCGCCCGCCCGCCTTGGTCGATTCATTTCGCGTGTGGCGTATCGTTCAATACTCGTTAACATATGTTAGGATCTTTTTTAAAACCCCCACATTAACACGAATGGAAAAAGATCTCCGTGCCTGGAACAGGGACGGATCCCCAGCCGCGGCTGAGTGCTGGCGGGCATTCCTCCGGCGCAGAGGAGCGCGGAAGTGGGAGCGTGCGGGGTGTGTGTGTGCGTGTGCGTGTGTGTGTGCCAGAAGCCGGGGCTCTGCTCTCCCCCCCAGAAGGAACCGTCCCCGCCGACCAGCCCGCCCCGGCAGGAAGAGGCCGAGAGGCGCGCGAGGCTGGCGCGACCCGGGGGCGCCTCCGGGACTATCCCCAGTGGCGGGAGCACCTTCTGAGACCCCCGCCGCGCCCCCTCTTAAGGCAGCCGGCAGCCCGCTTGCCTGGCAGGGGAGGGGGCGGGTGGGGAGCCGGGGGCGCTAAAGCAGCGTCCCCCAGCTTCGGGGCGCCAGCGGCCGGCTCCGCGGAGAGAGGTTTGTCAGCGGAGCGGGGCTGGGGTGGGGTGCGGGGTGGGCTTGTTCCGCCTGCTGCCTGCATCCAGCGGATGGGGCTTCGCTTGTTTGTGCGGCCCGGTTGCTGGCAAGCCGGACCGCTGCCGCTCCACGGACCGGGCCTTGGGGACCCCTGCCCTGAAGGGATGGTCGCTGCTTTATCTCTGCTCCGGAGAACCAGAGATAAAGCCGCTAACTTTCTAACCGCCTAAAAAAAACCCCGCTGGCTTGTGTCAATAAACACCCGGAGCCCCTTTTGCTCGTGGGGAGGCATTTCCTTGGCTCCCTTTTACACCCCGCCCCCCCCGCAGCCTTCTGACTGTGGGGAGTGCCCAAAACAGACAACTTTTTAAAAGGAGATTTCTCCAACTCTTTAAAGGTTTTTGAGGAAAGACTGGACAGCCAATCCCCTGCTTGAACAGGGGGTTGGACTAGAAGACCTCTGAGGCCCCTTCCAGCTCCATTATTCTTGCCCTCCTGTATGCTGACCTCAAACCGGGATTCAAAGTGACAGAAACATTGATCTGTTTAGTGGCAGGGTGGGCTGCGGTGGACCCGATGCCTTAAAGATAGATTCCTGCTTTTGGGGGGGCTTCAGAGATGCCGTGGATTGTATTGGGCCCAAATTGTGGGCCAAAGTTTTCATAGCAGCCCCCTGAAACTCCTGATCTGTCAGCTACCCAGACAGGTGGATTCCCTGACTCCCTTTTTCTCACGGGAATAAATGTGCCCTCAAAACTGAGAAAGGGGCTACAAAGAGTGACTTCCAGTAGCTAGGAGTTCCACAGCAGACCAGGGATACGGCCACATAGATCAGCGACTCCAGATCTAAAGGAACTGGGAATCTGGAAGGGAGGGGCCCTTGGTGCTCTCCCAGCTTGGATTTTTTTTCTTGCAGATGTTTCACAACCAAACTAGATAATGTCATTAGTGC
Organism: Daboia siamensis; assembly: GCA_024449315.1. NCBI lineage: Eukaryota > Metazoa > Chordata > Lepidosauria > Squamata > Viperidae > Daboia > Daboia siamensis. Next base: position 288,748 of record JAKJMR010000375.1, read on the forward strand.
TAGTAAGCAGTGGGGGGGTGGCTCAGTGGGTTAGCATGCTCAGCTTGTCGATCAGAAGGTCGGCAGTTTGGCGGGTTGAATCCCGAGTGCCGCGTAGCAGAGTGAGCGCCTGTTACTCGTCCCAGCTTCTGCCAACCTAGCAGTTCGAAAGCACGTAAAAATGCAAGTAGAAAAATAGGGACCGCTCAGGTGGGAAGGGAACAGCGTTCCGTGCCGCATCTGGGACCTCCAATCCCAGTATCCTGCGCCTTCCTGGCAGAGGCTGCTAGGAGCTGTGGTTCAGCAACCTCTCACAGGGCATCGCTTTACAGGCAGTCCTCGTCTTACGACCACAACGGAGATTTCTGCTGCTAAGCGAGACATTTGTTAAGTGAGCTTTGCCCCATTTTATGAACTTTCTTGCCACAGTTGTTAAGTGAATCGCTGCAGATGTTAACTTAGTCACACGGTCGTTATGTGAATCCGGCTCCCCCACTGACTTTGCTCATCAGGAGGCCGTAAAAGGGGATCACGTGACCCCCCTGGGACACACTACGACCGTCGTAAATATGAGTCAGTTGCCAAGGGCTTAAATTTTGATCACGTGACCCTGGGGATGCTGCAACGGTCACAGGGTCACTTGAAAAACGGTCATAGGTCAGTTTTTTTCCAATGCTGTTGTAATTTTGAATGGTCAGTAAATGAAATGTGGTTAAGTCGAGGACTGCCTGTACTGCACGAAAAAAAAAAAAAGACCAAGGGAGTTTTGTACTTCCAACACAACTGCACACCAAAGAGGCCGTGTTGGTCTCTGCCCTGCCCCCCACTTCTGGGGTCTGCTCTGGAGAGGACAAGGGGCTCCGGCCAATGAGGGAAACCAAAGGGGCTGAAAAGGCTTCTTCCAACAGGTGCAGCCTGGCCCCTGACCTCCCCTCCCCCCGGCTGCTCCACCTGGTCGCTTTCACCCCTCCCGGCTTGCAAGAAAACCTTGCAGGGGCTGCTTCCCTCTTGCTAGGTGAAAGCACCACGTTTCTCCCGGCATTAAAAACCATCGGTTTATTTTCTCGCTCCTGGGTGGCTTCCTCCGTAAATGACTGTCAGCCATGCAGACTCCGACCGGGAAACCAGGAAGATTAAAGCCATCAATTATAATAGCACCAGGCAGAGCAAACAGTAATCTTAACTACTCATCCATCCCACCGAACAGAACGAGGGCCGCTCTCGATAAAAACCTTTGTCTCCCGCAAGGAGGGAGCAGGCGTCCTTCCTTACAGCCTCTCTCTCTCTCTCTCTCTCTGTGTGTGTGTGTGTCTGTGTGTGTTTTTTTGACCTGAGACAGATGGGGTGCCATCTCAAAGGAGAGATGTCTGTGGAGATGCCCCATCATCCAGGCCGGGCTTGTCCCAAAGCTGCTTTTTCCAAAAGGCAACTGGAGTTTCTTGTGTGTGTTTTTTTCCTTCTCTTGAAAACGTTTCGCTTCTCATCCAGGAAGCTTCTTCAGTTCTTCTTCTTCTTCAGTTCAGAACCGAAGCAGCTTCTTAGATGGGAAGCGAAACGTTTTCAAGAGGAAAAAAACCAAACGTCGTCCAGTTGCCTTTCGGAAAAAGCAGCTTTGGAGTCTCGGACGGAGCGGAGAGGAGCCCTTCTGGTGCCTCACCTGCAGCGCGTCTCGGGCGGGGGAGGGGGGTATGGCTCCCATCGCCCAAGCACAGAGGAGGCCTGGCCCTGGGTGGGTGGGTGGGCGCTCTTCCTCGGGGCTGCGTGGGGATGTTAAAGGGGGGGGGGAGAGAACAGGGCGCTCTATCAGCCCAGCATGGGGGCCTTTAGAGAGAGAATCTCTCTCCCATCCTCCTCCTGGGAGTAGGTGGTCCTCCGGCTTCTCCCAGGAGGAGGAAGGAGAAGAATTACTGCCAAATTAGGGCTCCTCCCAACCTCCAGAGGCCATGATGGATGGTATCAAACGCAGCTGAGAAATGAGACCCCCACCCCCAGCCCAGGGCTCAGTTTACCCGTCTGAGACCTACCAGCCATTCATTTGGTCTTCCAAAACGTTTTTGATATCATGGGCTGTGGTTAATTTTATTTGACTTTTTGGGGTTCAATAGCTGCCCGGAATCAAAAGGAAGGGAGGAAAGAAGAACGGAGGAAGGAAAGGGAGAAAGAAGGGAGGTAATGGAAAGGAAAGGAAAGGACAGGAGAGGAGAGGAAACGAAAGGAGGAGGGAAGGGGAGGAGGAAGGGGAGGGGGGGGGGTCTTTGGAGCACTCCTTGAGCTGGATCCAGGGAGTTCTAGTCCCGCCTCAGGCATGAAAGCCAACTGGGTGACT
>JAKJMR010000375.1:296420-306499 GCA_024449315.1 Daboia siamensis
GGAAGGAAGGAAGGAAGGAAGGAAGGAAGGAAGGAAGGAAGGAAGGAAGGAGGGCCCCCTGTGCTACAGCTACCTGCTGAGCCCCCTGTCCTTGACACTCCCGGGAGGGGCCCTCATCCTTCCTGGCAGGACTCCAGGGGTTGCCCACCCCGTTTCTCAGTGCTACAGAAAGCCAAAGGTCACACACACACTTACCAACGTCGGACTCTTTGTGGGTTTTGATGATTTCTGCCAGTTCAAAGTTCCCCGCAATAATGGCCACCTGCAAGCAAAGAGGCCAGAGTGAGCCGGACGGCTGCTGACCGCAGAGAGTTCTTTGAGTGCCACTCCGCCTCACAACAGCCCTGCAAAGTAGGCCCTTTGCTTAGACTTCTTACAGGGACACAGGAATGGGCGCAAGCTGCCAAGCCCGGAGACATTTGTTTGCAGCCGGATGGGAGCCCAGGAAGAGCTGGGCACGGCAAGTTGCGTTCTTAGCCCCTTGGGAGCCCCAGAAACCTTTGGAAGACCTTTGGAAGACCTGGGGGAGATGTCTCTGAAAGGGGGAGGCCCCCAGGGGTCAGGAGAAAAGGGCCAGGGACCCTCATTCAGCTTCCCTCGCCAAGCATATCAGGACTCGGCCTACATTCCCCCCCTACCCCGTGCTCTCATCCAGAGGCGAAGGAGCGGCACCGGTGCCCCCTCAGGCTGGTGGGAATCTGATGGGCCCGAGGCCATCTGGACTGGACCAGAAGAGGCAGAATTGGGCAGTGGTCGCACACCCTACCAGCAAGCGAAAAGCTGCGCAATGGAGTTGGGGCAGTTGTGATGCCCTCTGCGCCCTGATGCCGCTCTCCTAAAGGTATCGGCTCCACCCCAACCACTGACCAGCCAAAGGCAGCCAGTGATGGAGAAGGCTGGCAGGCAGTGTTGGAGAGAGAGAGAGAGAGAGAGAGAGAGAGAGCCAGGCGGAGGAGTTCAACAGGGAATCAGTCTGGCATCCCTACATGGGAACGAGAGGGTGAAGTCTGACCCCCTTTGAGTGCTGTTGAACCTTAAGCAATCTGGCCCAGGCGCAAACTGGGAAGATTCCTGCAAAATAGGCCCAGAGCAGTAAAGTAGCTAGTTGAACTCTTTCTGTGTGGATCTGGAGCAGGAGGTGAGAAGGGGCAGTGGGGAGGCTTGGCTTCCCTTCTCCAGCTCCCAGGCGGGGCGGGGGGGGGGATTCAGGGCTGCTTAGGGTGCTCCGCCTGCTGTGACCGCCCCTCCCCAGGCCCCAGAGGAAAGCTCCACCTCTTCTCTGAGGACCCTCGGGCAGAGGAAAGAGGCTCCGGCAGAGGCCTGATCACCCCCCCCCCCAACAAGGCCTGGAACTGGAACTGACCCAAGGGGCCGCTTCCTGACTCGAAGTATGTAACGGATACAGACGGGTGTGAAATGGGAAATCACGAAGCGCCCGTCTCACGTTGGCCTAGACGGATGAATGCAGGGGAGGGGGGGAATTCATGCCAGTCTCAGCGCCCAGCAGGACTCAGAGGCTGCTGGAAATGCCCCGCCCTGCCTGGGCTTGGTCAGGAGGAGCCCCGTCCCTTCTCTGGAGCAAGTCTGGCTCCGTGCTTTGATACCCCAGCTGAGTTCTGCTTTAATGACAGAATAAGAGTTGGAAGAGGAGGTCTTCTAGCCCAACCCCCTGCTCAGGAAGGAGACCCTGTGCCATTTCAGACCAATGGCTGTCCAGTCTCTTCTTAAAGACTTCCAGTGTTGGAGCATTCACCACTTCTGGAGGCAAGGAGTTCCACTGGTTAATTGTTCTCGCTGTCAGGAAGTTTCTCCTTAGTTCCAGGTTGCTTCTCTCCTTGATGAGTTTCCATCCGTTGCTTCTTGTCCTGCCTTCGGGCGCTTTGGAGAATAAGTTGACCCCCCCTCCTCTTTGTGGCAGCCCCTCAAATACTGAAATAATGCTCTCATGTTCCCCCTTTTCTCTAGACGAGACAAACCCAAATCCTGCCACCGTTCTTCGTATGTTTTAGCCTCCGGCTCTTTAATCATCTCTGTTGCTCTTCTCTGCTGTCTTTCTAGAATCTCAAAACCTTTTTTATAACATGGTTACCAAAACTGGATGCCGTAATCCACCTGTGGTCTCACCAAGGCCTTATGAAGTAGTATTAACCCTCCAGGTGATCTTTATCCCATCCCTCTGTCCCTGCAGCTTAGGATTGCCTCGGCCTTCCTGGCGACTGAAGCCGGCTGCCGGCTCCTCTCTCAGTCACCGGGTCCCGGATCGGCTGGGGGGCTGCGACAGGAGGACACAGGCCTTCCCAAAGGGCGGGTAGGTGGGTGGGCAGGAGCAGCCCCTGCCTTTCCTTCATCTTGCTCTCCAAGCCTGGGCAGGATCCCCTGCACCCCTGGGGGGTCTCCCCTGGCACCGCCACCCCCCCGAGAGAGGAGGAAGCAGAGGGTCCCTCTTCCAGAGCCCGCCATGGCCCTACCTGAAACGCCGTCTGGCTGTTGTAGTTGCGGATCTCTTTGCTGGCTCCCCGGAAGAGGAGAACCCGGGCACAGCTCTCCTGGCAGAGGAAAGGAGGGCAGCGTCAACTCTCCTTCTGACTGGGCAGAGGTGGGCATCTCTGGCCTAGTCAAGCCAACGGGGCTGCCCTCCCTTCTTTGGAGCCCCCACGGCTGGACCCTCCCTGTGAATTGCCGGGAAAAGGAGCGAGGTTCGGAGCCCCAGTAGGATGGGCGGGGTCCCTGCAGGGCCAGCTCCTCCCAGTCCCCTCCCCTCCCCAGCCCAGGGGAGGGTGTGGGCCTTGTGGTCCAAACTCCTGGATTCAGACACGGGAGCCAAGCCAGGCTAGCCCTGAGCTCCGTCCGGTCACCCCTTGCAAGAGGCCCATGCAGTTCCCTCCGTCCCCTGCCAGGTCTGGAGACACAAAAGGCACTGCAGGAACTGGTGGTGGTGGGGGAGAATTTGATCCCCCCCGTCCCCACTGGACCCCCCCTCCCTTCACCAAGCCCACTTGCCTTGGAGCATTGTTGAAGGAAAGGACGGACCATCGGAGGGATGCCAGAGTCTCTCCCAGAGGAGCAGGGGGGCAGTAGCGTGTGTGTGTGTGTGTGTGTGTGTGTGTCTGGGGGGGGGCTCACCTGGTTGTAGAGGGCGCAGACGTGCAGGGCAGTGTTTCCCGAGGCGTTCTGGGCCGTCATGTCAGCCCCATAGAACAGGAGGTGCTCCAGGTGCTGAACGTGTCCGTAGCGGCAGGCCTGCTCGGGAGGGAGGCAGGACTCGCATTCAGAGCCCACTTCAAGGCCCGTCACCCTCCGTGCTACAGCTCCCACTCTGAAGACCACGGATTTCGAATCCCATGGTGCCTTCCCAAAGCCTCTGATCCCTCCCTTGCCCAGTTCTGAATCATTTCTCATTTTGCTGATTTATTCAATTTAGGTGCCGCCCATCTCACTAATCAGGCAGCCCTGGACAAGCGCTGGCCAGCAACTCCAGAAGACAGGCAGTCCTCGCCTTACAACCGCAGCGGAGTTCGACATTTCTGTTGCCAAGCAAGACGGTCGTTAAGTGAGTTTTGCCCGCATTTTATGACCTTTCCTGCCACAGTTTTTAAGTAAATCGCTGAAGTTCTCAAGTGTGTCACTCAGTTGTTAAGTGAATCTGGCCTCCTCTGCAACTTTGCTTGTTGGAAGGTTACAAAAGGGAGGGGGGTGTCACAAACCCCCGGGGCACTGCAACCGTCGTAAGTATGAATCAGTTGCTAAGTGTCTGAATTTGGATCACGTGACCGTGAGGAGGCGGCAACGGTCTAAGTGTGAAAAAGTCATACGTCGCTTTTCTCAATGCCCTTGTGAACGGTCACTGAACGAGGACTGCCTGTAAGTTGAGTTCTACCTGTAGAATTTGGAGGTAGGAGAACGAGGGTGTGGGGGGGGAACCGAATGCCAAAATTGCTTTAAAGCCTCACTCCAGGTGCAGCCAACGGAGGTTTGCTGCAGGGTCTCTGCCCACAATGGACAGAGCGACAGGATCTCCCAGTTGCCCCCTTTCTCTGCCAGGGTGAGGATTCAGCCCCAGGGTCCCTCTCTCTCAGAGAGGCACATCTGCCCCACAGCAAAGGGGCTGGCGGTGCTTCCCTCCAGCCGAGCCCCCGCACCCACTGCCAGTGCCCGTGGGCCCTGCCCCACCGCTCACCTGGTGGATCTCCTGCCAGCCGTTCTCATCGATGCAGCCCACCTTGGCGTAGTCATGCAGGAGCAGCTCGCAGCAGTAGGGGTCCCCCCCCACCATGACGCTGTGGTACAGAGGGGTGAGACCCCGGCTGTCCTTGTAGTCCGTGGAGGCACCCAGGTCTAGCAGCGTCTGTGCAAAGACAGGCCCGGGCGGGGATGGGGGGGCATCAGGAAGGGCCTGGCATCTTGGCCCAGCAGGATGGGTGGCCCGAGGCCGCGAAGGAGGTGCCTGTATTGTGTGGCAGGTGGCACACGTGGTCTGCCCTCCAAAGGTGGGTCTGCTGCCCCGGGTAGCCAGAGTGGACCAGGCCTTAAAGGGAGACGTCTCACTCCGTGCCCAACACACATTGGCCTCAAAGTCAGACAAGCGCATGCTATGCTTTGCTTTATTTATTAAATGAATTTAATAATGTATTCTCATTACGTCACGAACGTTATATTAAGAATATGTTATGAATGTTAATCATTTGTTATTCTTCAATAAATACTTTATCATAATTAAATAAGGGTGCGTATGTGTTTGTATTTAATTATTTATTTATTGCACCAGTTTATTAAATTAACTTGCCGCCCATCTTGGATTGAAACCTTTTTGCCCACAGCCTCACCCTTTGTGCCCACACAGTGTGCCACCAAGCGGGGCCGGCTGAAAAGATGCAAGAGCTGCTGTCTGAAACCGAGGCCACTTCAAAGGCCGTGCCCTTCAAGGAGGGTCTGGCAGGGACCCTGGGACGGCTGTCCAGGCCAAGCGGAGCAACCAGAGCACCCTCGGTGCCCCCCAACTCGGCCCGAGAGAGACTCACCCTCAGGGCAGTGTGGTTCCGACATCGGACAGCCTTGTGCAGGGCCGTCATCCCTTCCCGCGTTCGGAAGTCCAAGTGGGCACCGCCGTTCCTCAGGGCTTTTATCATCTCGGCACAGAACTCCAGCTGGGCAATCATGGTCAGCGGGCATTCTGGGAGGGGGAGGAGAGACAGCTCTGGGCAGCCGGTCTTTGGAGGGTCTCTTCAGCCTGTCACTATTCCCTCCCCCTCGGGTCCCCCTGGGCCGGTCTGCAGTTAGTCAGCCACCTCCCTTGTGCTGATCCCCCCACTGAACCCCCAGGCTGACCGGCAGAGCCAGACCTCAAGAGAGGACAGGGCTAAGGTTGGGCCCAGCCTCATGTCCTATAAATAAAGGATGCAGTTCAATTCAATTCAGTTTACAGCCAGCAGCAGGGATTGGATGCTGGATATAAGACACTCCACGCGAATGTGGGGAAGGGTACACCGGTCGTCTCACAAGCGAAACCCTTCAACGCTCACGGAGGAAGGCCTCATGCTGGCAGGACCAAAGGCTGCTGACATGGCCCGATATTGGGCGGATGCCATTTCGTTTTAATCCTGTTTATTTACACACTTTTAAATGTGCTATATTTTCGATGCCCTTTTCAATGCCTGTTTTAGTTGCTCGGTGCTGAATGCAAGGCATCTGTAAGTGCTTCTGGCACAATAAAGAAATAGAGCAGGGCGGAGGGCAAGGGCTGGCTAGGGGGTGACCGGGTAGGAAGAAGGTTGCAAATGGAGAGAACCACGTGTGTGTGTGTGTGTGTGTGTGTGTGTGTGTATTTGTTTGTTTGTAGCTGCTGCCCTACAGACACAACTTCCCAGACTTTATCCTTACTCAGTGGTGGGTGAGAAGCCAGCATCCTTGGGTGGGTTCACACAACATGCTGGACTAAACTCCTTAACTCCATTTACACTTGCCTGACCTGTTGCAGAAACCAAAGTGTGTGCAACCTCCCAAGTGCTCTAAACCAAGCAAAAGACCGAACTATAAATCTCCTAGACCAAGGGTAGGCAACCTTGGCTCTTTTATGACTCGTGGACTTCAACTCCCAGAATTCCTGAGCCAGCATGGGGGAACTATGGCCCCCTCATGACTCGTGGACTTCAACTCCCAGAATTCCTGAGCTGGCATGGCTCAGCTTGGAGGCCTCTCCCTTTCCCCTCAGCGTGGCTGGCTCAGGAATTCTGGGAGTTGAAGTCCACGAGTCATAAAAGAGCCACGGTTGCCTACCCTGTCCTAGACCAGACTCTAGAAGACGTGATTTCGAAACAGGTTAAAGCCAGAGGATCCCTGCTTGGCCTGAAGATCCCCTTAAGCCAGGGTTTCTCAACCACGGCAACTTGAATACAGGTGGACTTCAACTCCCAGAATTCCCCAGCTAGCTGTGGCAACCTGGCCCGCATCCAAATCTCACCTCCCGTGTCCGGGTCGTGAAAGTTGGGGTCCAGTCCTTTCTCCAGCAACCTGCTGACTTTCTCCACATTCAGGGTCTGCACATACTCCATGAATTTCTTCAGATTTGCCTGCAGCCACAAAACCCAAGAGAAAGCAGGCCGGTTAGAAGCTCGCCCTGGCCGTCCAGAGGCCCCTTCCTCCAACCAGGGAGCCGTTCCGCTCCCCGCAAGCAGAAGGAGAGCTGAGGGTTGCTTGTGCCAATCCTCCCATTCTCACCGACCTCGCATCCATTTGCTCTGGCACCGGGGAGTGTTCCAATGCGCAAAACCCGCCCTCCAGCCCCACCCTCCCGATCATCCTTCTTGCTCTTCTCTGAGCTCTTCTCAGAGTCTCCACATCTTTTTTCACATTGTGGTGACCAAAGCTGGGTGCAGCATTCCCAGCCTGGCCTTAGCAAGGCCTTATAAAGTAGTGTCAACACTTCACGTGATCTCAAGGGCGGACGTCGACTCCTAGACTACCCCAGCCAGCATGCCCCCTAAACCAAGATCCTTGCTGCGTGTGGCATTCGACCAGCAAAGAACGCGACGGATTGTTATGGCAAGAGCGGCTGGGCCAAACCCACAACCTGGAACGGTCAAACCAAGAAGGCTGCTGTGCAAAAGCCCCCCCCCTTCTACAACCGGCAGCTCCAGATGTGCTGGAATAGAGTCGTGCATTCCATTCTCCTGAAGCCGCCGGCCAGCGCTTAGGCAACAGCCGGGAAGGATTCTGGGGTCTTGCAGAGGCCGGGAGGCCAGTGGCCTCTCCTCTCCTGGCTTCCTTCTGGGCTGCAACTCTCTGGACAAACTTTCCTACTGCATTTAGCTCTGGCCCCTTTAACCTTAGCACAGATGTGCACCGGCGCCCCACAATCGCCACCCTGTTTTGCAAAACCTTTCCACCAGGACTGATTCCGTGTCCTCGTATGACCTGAAACCCATCACTAATCTGGGGCAGGACAAGGTCGCAGAGAGGCCGCTGGCCCAGTCCACCCCGCCCCCACTTGGGACCCAGGTGAGGGGCGAGAGCTGCAGGCGCCTCAGGCTTCCTCTGAAGATCCAGGCTCTGCTTCCCACCTGGGCCAGCCGCTTCCCCAGCCTTGTGGACTGTCTTCTCTCTCTCTCTCCCCCTCACTCCTTCCCTCCCTGATTCATTAACGGTGCTCTGGAGATGCTAATTTTCAGATCAAGTCAGGATCCACTCAGCCTGGTTTCCCTTTGGATCCCATGCAGATCAGGACCGCACCAGGCTCCTTGAGGGCATCTGAGCCGTGGGGCACCTTCAGCTCCGGCACTTCTGCCATCCTTGCATGGCTGGCGGGCAGCTCAGCTGCCCCACTTTGGTGCCTCCCCTCCGCTTCACCGGCAGGAGACGGGCCTTCACAGGAGCAAATGGAAGGATGAAAGAGACATCGGAGACAGGAAGACGTTCAAGGAAGAGGCAGCCTGATGCTGGCGGGGGCGGGTGGGTGGGTGGGAGACGAAGGAATCCCTGGCTCAGAGGCAGAAGGACTGGCGAGAGGGAGGCAGTGAGACCCCCGTCTTCTCTAGCTGCATCCCGGGTCTCTCCCTAGCCGGGGAAGGGGCTCTTTCCAGAGAACCATCGTCCACCGCTCGAGCCCCTCCCAATGCCCTCCCCTCCCTCTTCTGCTGCTCAACAGGTGCAGCCCAGGCAAGGGGCCTCCCTCCACTCCAGGGGGCTCCCGAGAGCTGTCCGAGGTCCTGAAAAGCCCATCAGCCCCCCCCATGCCAGCCCATTAAGCAAAGTGCTTTGGCTTCCGCTCAAGCGGGGCCCAGCCACTGATCGGGGGGGTTCCTTTTGGCCCACCTCTCCCTTTTCAAAAGCGGATAAAAATAGAGCAGCGCATCTCTTTCAATTAACTGACCTTTTACAATTACAGAAATGAAACGCGGGCACGTGCCAAGCCACAGAGGCCGACAGAGCCAACGCGGAGCGGCTCACTGCTCCTTGGCTGACATGAGATGGAGGGGGGGGGGGCGGAATGAGCAAACAAGGCATCCCTAGCTGGAATCCCCGCTGGGGAAGGAGGCTGGGGAAGGAGGTTAGGGTCAGGCTCGGGCCCCCCGCAGACAGTGCCCACCTGGCCAGCCAGATGAAAACCTGACCTTCTGGAGAGGGCCACCCTGGGCACCCAAAGACATCACCTGTGGGCAGGTGGACACCCCCCCCAGGCACAGAGGAAGTCCTTGTGCAACGGGACTCCGGACCTCCCGCAGAGGGTCTAGACCAGGGGTCTTCAAACTCGGCCCTTTAATGACTCATGGACTTCAACTCCCAGAATTCCTTAGCCAGGCACACTGGCTGAGGAATTCTGGGAGTTGAAGTCCATGAGTCATAAAAGGGCCAAGTTTGAAGACCCCTGGTCTAGACCCTGTGATGCTTTCCGATCTGAGTGAGAGGAAGGCTGCCTCCCACGTTGGACCCAGCCATGAGCGCCCTTTCCCCAGAGAAGCAGGGCCAAGTCCCCACCCTCCCGATCGAAAGCCAGGGAGAGGCTCAAGACTGGGCCTCCAGGCTGGAAAGGCTGCGGGTGTGTCAGCTGCAGAGGTGGGGATGGTGCTCCAGATGTGAGAGGGCAGGAGACCCTGTCTGTGGCTCTCCCACGAGCACCGGAGCCTCTCACGAGTGGAGCGCCCAGGTCCAACTGTCCAGCTCCTGCTGACTCTCGTCCCCTCTGGGTTTCTCTCCGGACCTCAGAGAAAGAAGAACGAGCAGGGGAGCTGCCCTCGGGGGGGGGGGATGGGGGGCAGGAAAGGGGGCTCTGCTATTGCGACTCTCCTGGGCTGCTGCCCACAGGCCAGCAAAGGCCGGGGAGAGGCTGGCCCCCACTTGCCGGCCTGCTCAGTGGAGATTTTTCCCTAAGCCTGCGTGGAACCAACCGAGGAGCCTGTCACATTTCTCCCGGTTGGATGGGGACCCTGATATTTTGGGAAACGTGAAGACCGAGAGGGTGACGGAATGAAAGCCCCCAAGCAGAGCCCACCCCCCCCTGCTCTTTGCCAGGTGCCCAGGAGATCCGGCTCTTCTTGTAGGGAAGTAAAGATCAAGCACAGAGGACTGATGGACAGGCTACCAGTTTGCAAAATCCCCACAGCTCCGAGAACATCCACACCCCGCGAAGGCTTCACAAAGGCTAGACGTTGTTTTTAGCGGAAGGAACGTCGGTTATTCTTAGTGTTGGATTCAGGCTGCACAACGTTGCCTTCTGCTCGCCTCCTGTTCGCTGTGCACTTTGCTACTTTGGGGACCGGCTCAAAAGGCAGCCTCCATAGAAACAGCTCTCGGCATCTCTTCCTTCTACACACTGCAGGCAGCAGGTTGCCAAGGAATTCAACCTCCGCCTCATGTTGTAATTGGCTGCACACTTGAATTCTACAACAGGGCTACAAGTATGATCAAACACAGGAAACAAGGCAGAGACAGCAGCTAGTCCCAGCCTCAGTCTTCCTATCTCACCTCTTGGCACATCTGAGGGAGGGAGGGAGGGAAGGAAGGAAATGGGAAGGGGAAACAGGGAAGGAACTGGGCATGAGGAAGGAAGGAAGGAAGGAAGGAAGGAAGGAAGGAAGGAAGGAAGG
>JAKJMR010000375.1:322629-335925 GCA_024449315.1 Daboia siamensis
GAAATGGAAATGGGAGGAGACAACACCCCAACGAAGGAACTACAAACTCAGACAAAACCCCCACAGCCAACAGTGTCCTAATCGAGAAGCCTCCAAGCCCTTCCTCCCCCCCCCCCCCACTGCTGTCTAAAAACCGGGGTAAGGCCATGGGGGTCAGCTTCGAGTGCTGCGCCCCTCCCCCCCTGCTCAGCACTGGTTGAAAGGAGCCTCTGATGCAGCCTCTCCTGGGTGGGGGAGGGAGGGAGGGGAGCCCTGCAAGGAAAGTTCTGCCCCGAATCTATTGGGAGGGAGGCCAGGGTTGGGGTTTTACAGAAGACGGAAGGCCCGTAGGTCTAGGCCAGAGGTAGGCAACCTTGGCTCTTTTATGACACGTGGACTTCAGCTCCCAGAATTCCTGAGCCAGCCACGCTGAGGGGAAAGGGAGAGGTTTCCAAGCTGAGCCATGCTGGCTGAGGAATTCTGGGAGTTGAAGTTCCACGAGTCACGAAGGGGCCAAGGTTGCCTATCCCTGGCCTAAGGGGCACCAAAGCACCCAATGGCATCGGCTGGTTTCTATGAATATTTCAGGCCCGTCTCTACCAAACAGTCGTAGGGCGCCTTCCATCCTTTCCCGAGCAGGCAAAGGGCCTCCCTTTCAGTGGCAGCCGATGCCGTGGCTAGGCCACGTTTCCTGCAGACACTCATGGTCACTTGGGGTGGGGAGACTGACAGATTCAAGGAGAACTCCTAATTAACCCCCCCTTTGATCCCTGAGTTGGGAGGGAATCTACCTGGAAGCCCCCCAAAGGTGCCCTGGGTACGGCAGGACCATTCTCGTGGTTGGGCATAGAGACTCACTGGAATGCTCCCTTGAGGCCATCCAGCTGAACCTTCTGCTCAGGACAGGAGTCCAAAATTAAGCCTCCCAGAAAGATCCAGAATAAGAGAGTTGGAAGGGACCTTGGAGGTCTTCTAGTCCAAAGCCTCCCACGGAAGCGGGAAACCCTACACCAGGGGTGTCAAACTCAATTTCATTGAGGGCCGCATCAGCATTGCGGTTGCCTTCAGGGGGCTGGGTGGGTATTGCCAGGATGGGCGTGGCCTACTGGGTGGGCATGGCTAGAGTGCATATGGCCTACTGGGTGAGCATGGCCAGCTCTACATCGTTGGCATCAAGGGTGCCTATGGGGGCCTGGGCAGGAGTGGGACAGATCTGAGGGTCTTTGGTGGAAGGAGGGTCTCTGGGCCAGGGCCAAGGCAGTGGGGGCCGTTCCCTCACTGTTTCCAGGATGGCTTCAAGGGCCACATGAAACCACTTTGCGGGCCGGATCCGGCCCCCGGGCCTTGTGTTTGACATGTCTGCCCTACACCATTCTGGATAAAGGGCTGTCCAATCTCTTCTTGATGCTAAAACCTCCATTGATGGAGCATTCGCCACTTCTGGAGGCAGGTTGTTCCACCGGTTAATTGTTCTCACTGTGAGGAAGTTCCTCCTTAGTTCCAGGTCGCTTCTCTCCTTGGTGAGTTTCCATCTCTTATCCAAGAGAGAAGCAACCTAGGATGGCCAAGAGGCTTTGCTGGATCACATCCAGGCAAGGTGAACGCACCATCTCACTGGGCCAAGAAGTCCACCCTCAAACTCTCTCAGTTTTTCTAACCTTTGGTGGATTCTGCTTTTCCTGTTCCATCCGGAACAAGAAAAAACGTCTCTTGGTATTTTCCCTGATGCCTTCCTGGTCACGGACAGAGCAGTTATATCTCTTCTCCAAGGCTAGAAAAGCGCGGCCCAGAACTCGTGTTCCTGAAGGAGGTGGCAAGAGAAAATGAACAGTAACCTTCTGGATTTAGAAACCGTTTTGTTGATGGAGGCTAAAATGGCATCGGCCTTCTTTGCAGCTGCACCACACTCTTGTACCTCACAGCCCCTTTTGTACCCAGGGCAGAGGAGCCGATTCCCTACAAAAGCACCTCTTCCAATATTCAGTGGGCAGCTTAAATTACCGACTGTGTTCTGTCTCCTGGAGCCTGGAACGAAGCAGAGCAGGGCATGAGGTGTAAGTGATCCCTCTGCAGGGCAGGCCTCCTCCTAGCTCAACCAACTCCACAGAGGAATCTGAAGGACAGCTTTGCACCCTCCCCTCCCCTCCTCGTTGCTAAGCTAGGTTTCTGTCATCAGAGCTGAAGATCAGAGCTTACTCACATCCCTCCCTGGTGTTGACAACTGAGGCTCTCTTCAACTGAGGACGATGGTGATGTTGAATCAACATCAAAGTAATCTTTGGGCAACTGCCTGAGATCGGCTCCAGCATGGAGAAACAAGGGCCCTTCACCCAATTAGCCCACTCGGAAAAACCAGACAGAAGAACAGCGGGCCATGCAATCATTGCTTCCACATAAGCTTGACCATTGAATTCCAGGTCACCACCTAGAAGGCCCCACCGTCGGACAAGCAGCCGAACCTCTGAGACCCCAACTCCCTTCCCTTCTGACCATTGACCAGGCTGGCCAGGGGTCTTCTCACAGGTGGACATAATGAATGGAAGAGCCACCATTACAGAGGTTTTGCCCAGTCACAGCTCAACTGGGCTACCGCAGCACATTTTAACTAGGGCTTTCCTTGAAGAGCCCAATCAAGGAACTACCAGCTCAGACAAACAAAGAGTAAATAGCAGCCGAGCCAAGGAAACCCCAAGACCCCCTCACGCCAACACCAACTGGGCAAGCTATGATATATAAACAGAGAGCCAACCCCATTCCCTTCTAGCCCTGATGATGTTAGCTAGCTGGGTCACGAGACGTCTGCAAGAAAACCACCAAACTCATGCAGCACGAAGGATCCCTCACTCCTCCTCCTCCTCCTCCTCCTCCTCCTCCACCACCACCCTGCAGACCACACTCCCTTCCAGCACTGATGACGTTACCTACTTGCGTCATGAAATGTCTACAGCAGGCATGTCAAACTGCCAGCCCGCGGGCCGAATGCATCACGCCGAAACTGCGCCCACCCCATTGCTGGCAATGGGGAAAAAGCTGCGAGACTGTAGAAGGAATGGCAGAAGTTGGGGGCAGAGTCAAAAGAGGAACCAGCCTAGAATCCCTAGATAGCCACAAGTGAACTAACTCGAAGTCCCCTTGAATGCCTTTATTTCACTGCAAGCAGGTGCTAACCGTTAGCTGAGAAAATTCCTGTGCATAGGGTTTTAGCAAAAAAGCAGTTTAACTCATGCGTGGACCTGCTCTTTTGCACCTGACCCCGGACACCCACGGTTAACTGCCCATCCATCAAGATCTGGTTCAGGGAAGGCCACCTAGTCGCTCAGTTTCAAAGAACGCAGTTCATTGTACCCACTAAGTAAGTGGTAAAAAAGTGTAAATATATATAAATTAGGGAAACCAAGGAATGCTACTGTATTCTTTTTAGCAAATGCAAGATGTGGGCCCTAACCCTAAACCTCAGTTACCAACTGAGCAGCAGAATCTGGATGACCAAGGACTTCTAGATTGCATTTTCTGAAGAGCAAGAAATAGCCCAAGAAATTAAAGACAAGAGATGAAAAAAACCAGAACAGCCACAGCCTGGCCACTGCATACTTACTCTTCTATTTTTTTTTCTGACTCTATCCTCCATTTTTTTTTTGCTTCCAAGTAGCCGTCGTCTCTTTATTCCGTGACCACAATCCCTATCACTGTGCATCGTTGAGCATAGGAAGATAAAGACCGTTATTATTCAACTCCTTTTCAATCTGTTTTATATTGGATTGCTGTGACCTGCTGACATAATCTTAGGTTGTTGCTTTTTTGAAACCAGGACTGAACAAGAGATGAGACCGGGGGATCTTATGGAGTCCGTTGAACTTTCCCTCACTTTGCTTTCATCCCAAATGACATCTATTTTTGATCCTTTTCATTCTGTCGGGGACGCCTAGCTTAGCTCTTTTCAACCATTTCCAAAACTGTTCATTCCTCTCGAAGTCACCGTGTACTTTCAAGGCTTCTTTTAAACTTTTCTTTCTTGTATTTTTTGACTGTTTTTTACAGGTGTTCTGACCTGGCCCATAGAATCGCCAAGAGTGGGACACAGCTGAATGGATAACCCCATCACCATCATCATAGACATGTTATACAGCAGAAGCCCCCAACCTTTGGGGCACCAGGGACCGGTTCCGTGGAGAGAGGTTTTTCCACGGACCGGAGTGTGCGTGGTTGTGTGTGCTGCCTGCATCCCACGGATGGGGCTTTGCTTGTTTGTGCGGTCCGGTTGCTGGCATGCCACGGACCGGGGATTGGGGAGCCCTGTAATATAGTATTTCTCTTTCACTGTCATTTTCTTCAGCAATCTTTCTCTTTAAAGCCATTTTTCTCTTTCATACCTTCTTTCTTTTCATCTCTGCCATTAGAGTCTCCCCAAACACTTCTGGGCCACACAAGAACGTCAAAGTTTTAATTCTTTCCTTACATCTGTGTCTCGTTCATTCCATTGGCAGATCAATTGGCCTTCTTACCCTGTTAATGCTTTATCTTCCTACAGTTATTCTGTTCTTTCCTGCCTTACCTCTTCCTCTGTGTCTGCTGGTTCTCCAAATCTGGATTTGATGCTACTAAATAACCATCCATGTACCTGTGGAGATAGTCATCCAGGTCATGGTTGTCCCAAAGGAGCTTCTTCAAGAGGCAACTGGACTTTGTTTTTCCTTCCGAACGTCAGTTATGAAATGAAGAAGCTTCTTGGATGAGAAGTGAAACATCTTCCAGGAAAAAACAAAACACTTGGTTGTCTTTTGGAAAAACACCTTTGGGACAACCATCTGGATATTTCATCGCCAATTCTCTCTTTCACCATGAAATCCTATCAATCTCATTTTTAGATGTACAGACTTACAGGATAACAGAGCTGGAAGGGACTATGGAGGTCTTCTACTCCATCCCCTGCTCAAGCAGGAGACCCTACACTATTCCAGACAAGTGGCTGTTCAGTCTCCTCTTAAAAGCCTCCAGCGATGGAGCAACCATGATTTCTGGAGGCAAGGAGTTCCACTGGCTAATTGCCCTCACAGTTAGGAAGTTTCTCCTTAGTTCTAGGTTGCTTCTCTCTTCGGTCAGTTTCCACACATTGCTTCTTGTCCTGCCTTCTGGTGGTTTGGAGAATAGGCTGACCCCCCCCCCCTCTTCTCTGGGACAACCCCTCAAATATTGGAAGGGTGTCATGTCACCCCAGTCCTTCTTATCGTTAGACTAACAGAATAACAGACTAGATGGGCCCAGTTTCTGCAAACGTTCATTTACTGTATCATCTTTGTTGCTTTACATTCACTTCTTGGCCATCTTCTCCTGCAAGGAGACATGCACAAAGCAATATTCCAAACAGAATATTTTCTTAGCGGGGCATAGCAAAGAATCCCTTCTCATTCATTCTTGGGTCTTGGAGTGGTCCAGACTCTCGTCTCATTCACACACCCCCATTCAGGTCACCTGGCAGAATCTTTTCTCCTTTAGATCCCATTCTTCTGAAGATTGCCCTATTTTTGTCTGAAAACAAATATCCGATTCTTTCATTCTTCCCCTTCCCTGGAGCATAACATGCAATTATCGCCAGCCGGCGGGCCCCTCCTCTCTTACACAGCCGCAGTAACCCAGCTGACACCAATTCGTATTTCCTGACATACATTTTAGCCTTTTCAGGGATAATAAACCCACCGGACTCCTGGCTGCACCTATTTATCAACTGCACAAGATCAGCCCTCCGTTCAGGCCGTTTCCACCTTTCCCCTCTCCATTCGTTTTGCAGACACAAAACATCTGCGTTTCCGTTTTGCATTTCGTTCATGCCCGGCTCATTTGGATAAACAACATTATGCAAAGGATGGAGAAACCCGGGAAATAGCGGGCAAACAAACTATAAGCAGCAGATAAGGAAATCGATTTTTCTTTCTTCCCTTTCAATTATTCATTCCCGCTCGTTGCCGGCAGCTGCCTTCGCCTTCCCAACTGCTGACTTCCGAATGCTTCGGTTGTCAGGAGATCTGCCCACCGATGCTGACCTCCGCTGCCCGGCCCAGCTTGGGCTGACCAAGGCTCTTGGGCCACTGCTCGGCTGGGGCTCCTCTGCGCCTCTGGCTTGCTCTGGCGTGCCTCAGCATCGGCTGCCCAGCCGTTTCTCAGGGACGGAGAGGCACAGAGCTCTCCCTGCCCCTCTTTCCCCCCCCCCCCCCGGCCTACTCCGGGGCCCATGGTCTCACTTGCGCTTTCTCAGAAGCCCCATCTCCTGATTTCTGCTGGCAAAAGTGGTGCAGTGGGCCTGTAACACTGCACTGTGTGGCTGGCAAGTGCTTTTTCCCTGACTGACCTCTGTAGGCTGTGGCTTCTGGGTTGCTTCGCTCTTCCTGGGCTGGATTATTGAAATTTATTCCCTCCCTCCTTGCTTGCTTCCCTCCCTCAATTGGGACTATGGAAATCACTTTCTAGACTCTAGAGCAACCTTGGCAACTGTAAGATCTGTGGACTCCAATTCCCAGAATCCCCCAGTCAGCTATGCTAGGCTATGCTGGCT
Organism: Daboia siamensis; assembly: GCA_024449315.1. Classification (NCBI taxonomy): domain Eukaryota; kingdom Metazoa; phylum Chordata; class Lepidosauria; order Squamata; family Viperidae; genus Daboia; species Daboia siamensis. Next base: position 329,156 of record JAKJMR010000375.1, read on the forward strand.
TAAAGTTGTCAGGCTCGGCCACCCCTGCACTAGAGGAAATACTTGGGTTTCCTAACCCGAAGAGTGGACTGAATTCTGGACAGAAGGCCGTGTCCTGCGACACAACCCCGAGGACCAGGGGGAGAGGGTGGGGCTGAAGAATAGGGAAGGGCAGGGTCCTCCCTGCTGTCGTCCAGGAAACTGTTTCCTGCTTCCACCAACCAAGTCCCAGCCAGGCAGGAGCAGAGCAGGTCCAAGGGCGCAGAGAGAGCCAGTCTTGGGGCAGCCTCCAGGCTTCCTGGTCAGGTCCTAATGGCCCTACTGAGAAGGCCAAACTGGAGAGAGCCTTGGACTCCAGAAGGGCTGCAGAGAAGAGCAAGCAAGGTGATTAGGGGGCTGAAGGCTACAAGATCAAAAAGAACGGTTGCGGGAGTGAAAAGAACAAGAGGAGACGTGATTGCGGTCTTCCAATACTTGAGGGGCTGCCACGAAGAGGAGGGGGTCAACCCCAAAGTGCTTTTCCAAAAGGCATGACTGAGAATCTCCACAGAGAAGAGGGGTGTGTGTGTGTGTGTCAACCTCTTCTCCAAAGCGTCTGAAAGCCGGACAAGAAGGAACGGATGGAAATTAACGAAGGAGAGAAGCAACCTGGAACTAAGGAGAAATTTATTGCTGCTGAAAGCAATTGATCAGTGAAACGGCCTCCCTCCAGAAGTTGTTACTCCATCACTGGAGGTTTTGGGGAAGAGACTGCACAGCCATTTGTTTGAAGAGGCAGAGGGTCTCCTGCCTGAGCCGGGGGTCAGACCAGAGGACCTCCAAGGTCCCTTCCAACTGTCGTTCTGGATTCTGGATTGCCCTCTCCAGCCTTCCAATGCAGATGAGTTGGAGGGCTTCCCCCCACCCCTGGAAAATGAGAGAAAGAGTTTCAGGACTCATCCTCCCCTCCCCCACTAATTCAGCCCCCACTGGCCGTGACGCCCCCTTCTCAAAAGGCCCCCCCCCCAGAGCTTGTCTCCCAACCCTTCAAGGTCTCCACCTCTTCACTGCCTAGAAGGAAGAACATATCCGTAAATTATTATTCTGAAAAGGCAGTTATTGGGCCCCGAGGGCTCTTTCTAAATATTGCTAAAACAATAAAAAATTGCTCTTTTCCTTGCCCCCCCAAATCCATTAAAACGATCGATCCCAGCCACCCAGCAACAAACGAAAGTGAAAGTTTGGGGGGAGGGCAGGTGGGCTCGGGAGCCGAAGAGGCTCCTTGCAGTAAAGGAGCCTTCAGTGCAGGCTGGGTGGAAAGGCCTGAACCTGGGTGGGGAGGGGTCTCCTTGGCCCCTGAGCCACCCCCCATGTTCCTGGCTCATTAGGACCAGGGTGGGATGGGGGGCTTTGAGGAGACCCTCACTGGCCAGGAGCGTCATGGAAAGCCAGCCCCTCCAGGAAGCAGGGTGCACAGCCCACCCTCTTCTTCCTCCTGCCTCCCTTTCCAGAGGAGTTCCCTCTCGCCTGGGGGGGCGGGGGGGCTCCCTCCGATGGACGCTTCAGCCCAGCTAGAAAGAAGCTTCTGCCGGGGGGAGGTCTGTTCCCTTCCTGGATCCACAGGTGTGTGGGGGGGGAACGTGAGCTGGGACCACGTGCCGGCCAGGGCTCTCCGGACCCTCCTGGGGGCGTCTCACTTCAATTCGGGGAGCGGGTCCTAACTGGGATGGATCTGACTCTTTCAGACTGCAAGGTGTGTGTGTGTGTGTGTGTGTGTGTGTGTGAGTTGTGATTAATGGGCTTCGTTTTTCTGGGTCAGCTTTGACAAGCTGCTCCATCTGTTCCACCTTCCCCGAGACGGGCTTGGACGGCATCCGAGTTTCTGCTCCAAAATAAGCCAGAGAAGAACTCGCTTCCTTTTCGAAGGCTGCAGGAGAAACAGGCGCCCTCCTGCCTCCACACGTCCAAAGACGACGGGGTTCTGCTCCCCGGTCCGTCTCCTCCATCTCTTCAAAACGGCAAGCGTGGGCCGCACATGGCAGACACCCTGAAGGTTCTCCCCTAGTGGTCCTCCACCCAGGAGTATTAATTCAAGCTGGAAACCGTGGCCTATTTCACAAAATGATTAAAAGAGGGAGAAGAGTGGAGGGCTGCCCCTTGAGCAGCGTCTTTGGGAGAAGGCTTCCCAAGCCCTTTTCCAAGGGTGCTGGCTGGGGAATTCTGGGAATTGAAGTCCACAGGCCATCAAGTGACTGAGGTGAGAAACAGCGGCCTAAACACGCAGCTCAGGCCAGCTTGAGTCCCCAAACCAGGCTGGACGCAAGGAGCAGCTTCCCAGGGACAGCCGGGAGGTGCCTTTCCAGGGGGGCTCGTGGTCACTCTGACTCGGGAGATCCAAAGGGAAGCAACTGATCCAGAGATCCAGAGCTGCTGAGGTAACCACTGAGAAGGGCCTGTGCCCCACACCTGAAGGACCAGAGCTGGTCTACCAGGCCTTGGTAAGGACACGTTTAGAATACGGCCTCCAATTTTGTTCACCCCCCTCAGAAAAGAGTTCGGAGGAGAGCTGAAGCTAAAACCAAGAATGATTTCAGGAACTGGGTATACCTAATCTGGAGAAAAGGAGGACTTGGGGGGACAGGATAGCAGCGTTCGAGTATTTGAGGGGCTGCCACAAAGAAGAGGGGGGGGCAACTCATGTACCAAAGCACCAGAGGGCAAAACGAGAAACAATGGATGGAAGCTAGTCAAGGAGAGAAGCATTAAGGAGAAAGTTCCTGACAGTGAGGACGATTAACCGGTGGAACGGCTTGCCACCAGAAGTCGGGGGGGCTTCATTGGGGGGGCTTTGAAGAAGAGACTGGACAGCCACTTGTCTGAAATGGTGCAAGGTTTCCTGCTTGGGCAGGGGGTTGGACTAGAAGACCTCCAAAGTCCCTTCTGACTCTATTACTGTTACTGTTGCAGGCCTCCAGAGATGGCGAGGGCAGAGCTTCTCCGAAAGAGGCATCAGCTATGAATCATTACATAGCCACAAAGAAAGCCCAACTAGTCTTGATTCCCATTGAACCTTATCTAACTCTGATTGCTAGTAGAGAAGATTCCTGAACCTTCATGTGTGAACCTAGTTTTCTCAGGCCTGACAGCTGCCTGGGGACTCCTGGCAAACCAGGATGTTCTCCTGCCCTGATGTCTTTCCTGGTTTCCTGGAAAGCTCGGTCCTCAAATAGGCCTAGATAATGGTTTGTCTAATCATGGTTCAATGAACATTCACAAATCATGGATTGTTAATCATCTCCAGTCTCCAGGAGAAAGATGCTGTCAGGAGCAAGAAATCAGAAGTCCGGGCAGTTCAAAAAAAGAAGACAGGTTTATTGCAAGCAACGAGAATCCGAACTACTAACGGTCAAGGGGAATTGGCAGTAGAGAAGAGTCAGTGGAATTCAAGGAGGGCTGGACTGAGTTCTCTGTGGGCGCGAAGGGACTCCAGGCTGATGACGTGCTTGACCTCCCCCGCTCCCTTGGGCTCCGCCTGCTCCCCTCCTCCAGACTCAGCCCTTCCTGAGTCCACTTTCCATATGTTGTGGGCAGACTCCGAGGACTCTTTCAGCCCATGATGCACATCTGTTTGAGCACCAAGGACAGCCAGATGTAGCCCTGAAGGCGAGAGCCTAGAAAGGGTTCAGGAACCCAGAGAATAGCCTGGCGGGAACCGTGCTCCAAAACATTACGGTAGGAGCTCAAAACTGATCTGAGATTTCAACTACATGACTCTCCTGTTTACTACAACCTACAATTAGATTTTAATCCAACCTTATCTGTTATTAGATCTATTATCGTTTGAGTGTTACAATCTATTATTAGATTAGAATGATATGTCCGTCCACCCCTTTCCTCAAGGAGTCAAGACACAGGGCTAAGGGGGGACTTGAACCCAGATCTCCCTCCTTGTGCGTCAACTCTCTTCACCAATTCTCCTCCTTGGAATTTCCCTCTCCTGCCACATGTTAGGTTTTTGTGTGGGGGGGGGGACAGAGGGAAATGGCGCTGCCCCAGGGGTCTTCCCAAGAGAAAGCCACAGCCTGGCATAGCACTGCCAGCTGCAGCCCTCCCTCTCCTGCCCAGACGCGAGGGCACATTGTGTTGTGTGATGCAAAATCACGAAACCGTGTGACGCAGGGCAACTCGCTGGAGGAAGTAATTCTGCTGGGAAGAGCTAGCGGTCAACGGAAACCAGGCCCCGCCAGAGGACACGGTGTGGCTGGGCACCGTCAAAGCTGACCCCGGCCGGAGCACAGAGGGACTCAAGGAAGCAGAGCAAGATCGGAAGAGGTGGAGAGACCCCGACCCCCCCCCCCCCCCCCAGAGGATCACTGAATGGACCTCACCACCATCATCATCAGGCTGCCCTCATTGTTCTGCTCCCCTATGTTGGGGTGTGAAGCCCAGGCCCCGTGTCCTTGTGCCCCCAGCCGGACTCTCCCAACCTCCAGCCAGAGGATGAAGTAAGCAAGGCACGTCTACAGCTTCGAAGACCAGACGGGGCAGAGATGTGATGAACAGGGATTCCCTCGACTGAGCCCGTCTCCGCCCGGGGGAGGCGCCAGCTGACCATCAACAGCCTTCCCCACTGCCCGGAGGGAGGCCAGTGGGGCAGGCCTTTCTCTCTCCTTTTCTAGCATTTTGCAAGAGGCCTACAGGGTTGAAGCTTCTTCAACTGTAACCCAGGAGACCTTTTCTGCATCCGGTGTGGTTGGGCCAGCCGGGAGAAGCTCTGTTCTTTTGGACCTTCTCTCTGATGGGGAAAACGAAGTGGTCCTTGAACAACCTGGCCAGCTGTTGGGAAGGCGTAGCTGACCAGGGGACCTCCCCAGCCCAAGAAAGCTCAGGTTGGTTTGGAGCCTAGGCGTAGCCCCTTACAAATGGTTAACAGACATGGGGAGATGTTGGACAGCCCTTTGTCCAGAATGGCATAGCATCTCTCGCTGGAGCACAGGTTGGACTAGAAGACCGCCAAGGTCCCTTCCAACTCTGCCATTCTGTTTTTCCAAGACTGGTTGTCCCTCTTTCTATGGCCCAGTTGACCATGCCCTGCCTTGATGTCCAGTAGTATCACTATTTTGAACACAACTTGCCAATATATTTTCAAAACATGGTTGCAGAGTCCCCACTAAAGGAGGAGCCCAGCTGTCCCTTGGGTGTTGCCAAGAGAAGAAGGCCGATTGTGGGAACATCTGCAGTTGGGTTGAGTAAGAACAGGCTTTGCCCAAAGCTTTCTCTACCCTGCGGCCCCCAAGGAGGGAGAGGAAAGCAGGCCTGGGGGGTGAGGGAAGACCCATCCTCCTCTGCAGGTTTGCTAAAGGAGTTCCTTCTATCTGCCTCATTAGAACAGTGTTTCTCAATTTTGGCCAGCTGCCTGGGGAATTCTGGGAGTTGGAAGTCCACCTGTCTTCAAGTTGTCAAAGAAAAATTGCAGTAAAGCAAGAGAAGACCCCCTTTACATTGAGGAAATAGGGGTCCCTAATGAAAAGAAAGGCTGCCCCCCTTTCCACGTTCATGAAGGACACGACTGTGATCCAGGGAAGCTCTACAGATGCCCGGAAGGCCCAGGAGAAACCGGGGGTGGGGGGTGGGGAGACAACCGGGGTCCCGGGGGAACCAGAGCCTCAGCTTTTCTCCTCTCTCTCTGAAGGGGAGGAGCCTAGAGCAAGGGTAGGCAACCTTGGCTCTTTTATGACTCGTGGACTTCAACTCCCAGAATTCCTGAGCCAGCATGGGGGAACTATGGCCCCCTTCATGACTGATGGACTTCAATTCCCAGAATTCCTGAGCCAGCCTGGCTCAGCTTGGAAACCTCTCCCTTTCCCCTCAGCATGGCTGGCTTAGGAATTCTGGAAGTCCACCAGTCATAAAAGAGCCAAGGTTGCCTACCCCTGGCCTAGTGCAGAGGTCTTCAAATTTGACCCTTTTCTGACTTTCTGGACTTCAACTCCCAGAATTCCTGAGCCAGCCTGGCTCAGCATGGAAACCTCCCCCTTTCCCCTCAGCATGGCTGGCTCAGGAATTCTGGGAGTTGAAGTCCACGAGTCATAAAAGAGCCCAGGTTGCCTATCTCTGGAGCAACCAGGGTATTTTTGTTGCACTGTATTTTATTTCTACAGTTTTATTTTTTTAATATTGTAAGCTGCCTAGAGTTATTCCGTGATGAGGGCGGCCAATAAATTTCATAACTGTCATAGATGTCATGAACGAATAAACGAATAAATAAATGAATAATTAATTAACTCCCTTCTTGGCTCTCGGCAAGCTCTCTGCCTCTCCAGCCATTCCTGGTTCGGGTTTCTGGGGGGGGGGGCAGGGAGGATCCTATCAGGGTTTGTTCCTGGCCAGGTTCCGGAGCAGATTTTTTATGTGCCCAGCTCACCGCAGGCCAGCCCTCGCCACACACCACACACAGGCGAAGAAGGCTCTGGGAGGCTCCGTTGACGAGCCCCCGCGGGGAGCCATCCATTAACAATGAAGTTAATCTCAGCCCTCGCCATCAGCCCAGATTTTAATAAAAACCGTCTCTCCTGGAGAGGGCCGTGATACAGAGCCACAGTGGCACGCCTCCCATTATGGCTCAGGGGTCCTCCGCGGATGCTGAGTTATGGCTCAATTATGGGCACTCTGTCCTGCTCCAGGCATAGCCGGGGTGGAGAGCGGGCAGGCTGCACAGTCAGGCCTTTTGCATCCTTCCCTTCACTCTCTTTTTTACACACACGCAGAGAGAGAGAGAGAGAGAGAGAGAGAGAGAGAGAGAGAGAGAGAGA
>JAKJMR010000375.1:375945-390053 GCA_024449315.1 Daboia siamensis
ATAAATATAAATATAAATATAAATATAAATATAAATATAAATATAAAGTGTTACAAAATGCATAAGAAAATGGAATATACCTGATCTGAAATTGGTTTGGCGGCTTGCTGTTTGGTTTGGATGGAAAGAGTAAATGTTGCTGAGAAACCAAAAACTTCGGGAGTTAGAAAGACACATCCTGAAATTTGGGCGGCATGGATATTTGTGGAACAATAAAATCATGTGGATTTTAAAAATTGTTACGTAAAGATGTGCACATTGAGAATGTGGGCTTGCCCTAAAACACTCACATGGCTCTCCAACACAAGAAACATTTTGTAGAGGAGAAATAAGAGCAAACCAAAATGGCTGACTTATCATGGGATGCTAAAATTTTGTCAAGGGGAATGTAAAATAAAATCAAGAGAAGAACTGGTGGTGGAGGAATATAGTTGTCAGGGGTTATTTTTCTTTATAATTATTTACAATACTGCAACCAATTTTGGTCACCATACTATAAAAAAGATGTTAAGACCTTGGAAAAGGTTCAGAGAAGAGCAACTAGGATGATCCAAGGCCTGGAGACTAAAACATACGAAGAACGGCTGCAGGACTTGGGTTTCGCTAAAGAAAAGAAGAAATAGGGGAGACACGAGAGCAGTCTTCCAGGATTTGGGGGGCTGCCACAAAGAGGAGGGGTCACATTATTCACCAAAGAAACAGAAGGCCGGACAAGTAACAATGGAGGGAAACTCATCAGGGAGAGAAGCAACCTGGAATTAAGGAAAAACTTCCTGAAATTGAGGGCAATCAACCAGTGGAAGAGAAGCTCCCTCCAGAAGTCGTGGGTGCTCCACCACTGGAGATTTTTTTGGGAGAGGCTAGACAGCCCTTGTCAGAAATGGTAGAGGGTCTCCTGCTTGAGCAGGGGTTGGACTAGATGACCTTTCCAGCTCTGTTATTCTGTATTCTTCCTTTTTTCCTTTCCTTACTTTCCATTGCTTACTTAGTTATATAGATGAGTGGGCCCTGTCAGGAGAGAACCCGTACGGATGCTGAGCCACACGGGAAACCACGGATGATGCCAGAGAGGAAGCACCTGTCTGGAGCTTCAACAAGAAACATGCCTGAGGCTCAGCAACATGGAGAAAGGAGAAACCTGCCCAGACATGATGCACAGAGCAAGCAGAACATACAGCAGGCAACCAAGTTCACACATGAAGCCATAAGCTGGCCACTGAAAGAAACTGGCATAGCACAAGGTTACTGTTCTACCATGACCTGTAGGCTTTTAGTGCCCACTTAAGTGGGTTAGGACGCTGAGCTTGTCGATCAGAAGGTCGGCAGTTTGGCGGGTCGAATCCCGAGTGCCGCGTAACAGAGTGAGCGCCTGTTACTCATCCCAGCTTCTGCCCACCTAGCAGTTCGAAAGCACGTAAAAATGCAAGTAGAAAAATAGGGACCGCTCCGGTGGGAAGGGAACAGCGTTCCGTGCGCCTTTGGCGTCTAGTCATGCCGGCCACATGACCACGGAGACGTCCTCGGACAAGCGCTGGCTCTTCGGCTTTGAAACGGAGATGAGCACCGGCCCCTAGAGTCGGAAACGACTAGCACGCATGTGCGAGGGAACCTTTACCTTTAATATCTGTGGCAAGAAACATTCACTCACTCACTCATTCATGCATTCATAAATGGAACGCATTCACTCAATTTATATGCTATCCATCTCACTGTTACAGCAACTCCAGGAGGCTTACAAAACGATCCTAACGTAAAAGTGAAGAATAAATCACGACTAAAAAACAGCAGGAGAGGCAACCTGGGGGTTGGGGGTCTCCTCTTTACCCCATCAGCCACGTCCAGCCTGGAGCAACCCCATCCGGGCACCAGGCCAGGTGGCACAGCCAGATTTTCAGGCTCTTGCGGAAGGAGAAAAGGGTTGGGGCCAAGCTCACCTCGGGGGGAGGGAGGGAGGCTATTCCAGAGGGCAGGGGCCACAGCAGAAAAGGCTCTTCTCCCGAAATCCTTTGGCCAGTGGAAGGTAGGAAAGGCAGGCCTTGCCTGCGGGAAGCAGTGGGGCAGGCTAATCCCTCTGGGGCCAGACCATGCCTCAGATACCCTGGCAGCATAAAGGGAATAATCTGTAGGAGAAGGACAGACAAAGCCTGGGGCTGGAGTCAAGCAAGGAATCAGCCTGAAGTCATTCCATGGACACGAGTGGTCTAAGACCAGCCCCTCTTGCATCCTGATCACTCTCGCCTAGCGCCAATTCAATGCTGACCCTTCGCTGACCAGATTCCGGGGCAGAGACACGAGCAATACATTTTCTTCACTGGAACTTAGCACGTGGTCCTGATTTTTCATGCCTGACATAAGCAACATTAGACCCCTATGTTGCATTGGACTGAAACCAAACCGGCAACCAGAGCGGCTAAGATATAACCTTGTTTGTTGTTTTTTTATATGAGCACACTGGCCCACATTAAAAATGAAAGCTGTTGCCTTTCTTCAAAGAAAGTATTTATCTACCTATACCCATACATTTTATTTTATTTTCCTGGGCTCCAAGATCACTGCAGATGGGGACTGTAGCCAAGAAATTAAAAGACACTTGCTCCTCGGGAGGAAAGCCATGGCAAATCTAGACAGCACACTAAAAAGCAGAGACATCACCCTGTCAACAAAAGTGCCTATAGTCAAGGCTCTGGTCTTCTCAGTTGCAATGTATGGCAGTGAAAGCTGGACCATAAGAAAGGCTGAGCGCCAAAGAATTGAGGCCTTTGGACTATGGTGCTGGAGAAGACTCCTGCGAGTCCCTTGGACTGCAAGGCGATCAAACCGGTCGGTCCTAGAGGAGATCAACCCTGACTGCTCTTTAGAAGGCCAGATCCTGAAGCTGAAACTCAAATACTTTGGCCACCTAATGAGAAGGAAGGACTCACTGGAGAAGAGCCTCATGCTGGGAAAGATTGAGGGCAAGAGAAGAAGGGGACGATGGAGAACGAGGTGGCTGGATGGAGTCCCTGAAGCAGTAGGCGTGAGCTTAAATGGACTCCAGAAGATGGTGGAGGACAGGAAGGCCTGGAGGAATGTTGTCCATAGGGTCGCGATGGGTCGGACACGACTTCGCAGCTAACAACAACAACAACCCATACATAACAGACTTCTACACATCCTACACACACACACACACACACACACACACACACACACACACAAACTAATCACTGTCCATCTTGAATACATAGCGGAAAGAGGAAGCTTGAGAGTTCACAAGGTTGATGCTACATGGAACAAACCTGTGGCTGAATCTGGATGTTCTGCTACGGATACCACGAAGCCCCCTCCTCCCAGAAGGGAACAAGGAAAACTGGTTGTGAAGAGGGTGTGTCGTGTCCCAGACAGTCTTGTGGACCCTGCTCAAGCATCGCTTCTGTGCTGTGTCCGGATGGGAGGGAGGGAACTGCCAATGATCTTTTCGGCCGTCCTCACCACTCTCTGCACCGCCTTCCTGTCCGAAGCAGGGATGCTTCCAAACCAGACTGTGATGCTGCTGCGTGACAGGAGGCTCTCGATCGTCCCTCTGCAGAAAGTGGTCAGGACAGGGGAAGGAAGATGGGCTTTTCTCATGCGACGCAGGAAATGCAGGCGCTGCTGTGCCCACTTCACCAGGGTCTCGCTGTTGGGCGGCCAAGGTGACACAAGAGGAGGTGCCACATGTTGCCACCCGAGGACTTTCCAGAACTGTCCGTGCTGCCACATTCTGGACCAGTTGTGGCTACCAAACACTCTTTGAGGGTAGACCCAAGTAGTGTGCGTTGCAGTACAAGCAGGCCTAGGTTTACAACGGTTTCTTTAGCGACTGTTTTAAATTACAACAGCATTGTAAAAAGGGACTTATGACCGTTTTCCCCACCTACGACGGTTGCAGCCTCCCCATGGTCACGTGATCAACATTCAGATGCTTAGAAACTGACTCATAATTTATGACGGTTGCAGTGTCCAGGGCTCGGGGGATCCCTTTTGGTGACCTTCTGACAAGCAAAGTTGCTGGGGAAGCCAGATTCACTTCACAACCATGTTACTAAGCTAACAACTGCAGCGATTCACTTAACAACTGTAGCAAGAAAGGTGATAAAATGGGGAGAAAACTCACTGAACAACTGTCTCGCTAAGCAACTGAAATTTTGGCCTGAACTGTGGTCATAAGTCAAGGACTACCTGTAACCCAACTGAGAGATGACCAGGCTGGAGGGATCCCCCGGCCACGGTGTTGCAATGGATCTGTGGCATTGCTAGGAACGGGGCCAACTTTGTGCAAGGTTTAATTTTTTTGCTGCTTTAAATGCCCTTCCAGTCTACCTCCCTCCTGGCCAGGCTTGGCTGCCCTTGAGGGAGAGATCCAGAGACCCCCTCCCCCCCTCTGCTAATGGGAAGGGGAACACCTCCTAATTGCAGGGATAGATGCCTGTGAATATTAGGCGATGCACATCAGAATGCAGAATCTACCCATCGGCGTTACACCACGTTCAATGGGAGGCAGGAAGACGCAGGCTGGTTGCCATAGAAACCCTTTCATAGCCTCAATCGGGGGGGGGGGGGGAAAGGGGGGGAGGAAATCCAGTTAATAAAGGCTCTCCACCCCTGGATTAACAGGAACTAATTAAAAGACGTTGCAGAAGTATCATGTCCACACCGAACAGGAAGCAATTGCAGACAGCACGTAAATGGAGAACGGTAGTAATTTTGTGGCAAGCGATATACCCCCACTTTATTGCACCTCGCTTTGAAATGCATAATGAGGAGGAAAGAGGGAAAGATTGGGGTTGCAATAATATTCAAAAATAATCACACCTCTGATCTGAAAAGCAGGGAAGGCAGGGAAGGAACTAGCTGGCTGTGATGCGATTCGGATGATTTGCCGAAAGCCAGTGAGGAAACCACGACAATTTTGAAACAAAGGCCTTATTTGGAGATTGTGAAATTCATGAGCTGGGTCGTACAATATGCTGCACCCTAAAGCTGGGCCAATAAAACCCAACGGCCGCTGTTTCCAGACACAAACCAATAAACCATAGTCTGGCTTAAGCTTTAGCCCTAGTTCAGATAACAGACCGAGATGACATCCGGACTTCTGCCAAATCCCAGCTAAGCTCGGGACTGCGTCGTCTCAAGCTCTCAAGCTCCACAGGGAGTCCTTGACTTAACGGCCAGAATTGGAACTAGAAACTCTGTGGCTAAGCAAGGCAGCTTTTAAGAGAGTCACACCCGATATTTTTTGGCCCACGGTTGTTAAGGGACTCACTGCCGTCATTAAGTGAGTAGTGCAGTCATTAATTGAGTCTAGTTTCTTCCACTGACTTTGCCTGTTAGAAGCCATTTGAGAAGGTCACAAATGACGATTATATGACCAGGGCACCCTGCAACTGGTGTGTGTGTGTGTGTGTGTGTGTGTGTGTGTGTACATGCCAGTTGCCAAGCACTCAAATTTTGATAAAGGGAAGGGGAAGGGGAAGGAAGAGAAAGGGGAAGGGGAAGGTGAAAGAGAAGGAAAGGAAATAAAAGTCAACTCTGGACGGAATCCAGAAAAAAATCAGGAAGCGGCAACTTTTCTAAAACGGAATAACATGTTTATGAGCCTTGATGAAGGGAAATCGGAGGAAGGGAGCTGCAGGCTAACAAAAGCCAAGGCCGCTTGCTTGTCGCTTGGCTGCTGGGGGCTTCTGGGTTTTTTCCCAACGGCAGAGACCGGAGACCGGGGGCTTTACCCCCACCCTGAATCAGGAAGAATCAAGGCGCTCTTTTGGGGTAAAAGGTAAAGGTTCCCCCGCACGTGTGTGCTAGTCGTTTCTGACTCTAGGGGGCGGTGCTCATCTCCGTTTCAAAGCCGAAGAGCCGGCGCTTGTCCGAGGACGTCTCCATGGTCATGTGGCCGGCATGACTAGACGCCAAAGGCGCACGGAACGCTGTTACCTTCCCACCGGAGTGGTCCTATTTTTCTACTTGCATTTTTACGTGCTTTCGAACTGCTAGGTTGGCAGAAGCTGGGACGAGTAACAGGCGCTCACTCTGTTACGCGGCACTCGGGATTCGACCCGCCAAACTGCCGACCTTCTGATCGACAAGCTCAGCGTCCTAACCCACTGAGCCACCGAGTTCCCCTCTTTTTGGGTAGGGAGGCCTAATAAACCGATCGGGCTGGAACTCCCTGGCATCTGAGCTTCTGCTGCTGGGTCCCTGCCTGTTGCTGGGAGGGAATTCAGGATGGCAGTCAGAAAGCGAACAAAGCAAATAAGTAAGTAAATTCCCCTTTCATAACAGCTCGTACCTTCTTCTTTTCACTTTTGTTTTAAAGTAAAGCTTAATTTACAGTTAAACAACCTGGTTCTGGGCGTGTGGGGCTGGGCCTGGGGGCTGGGCGTGTGGGGCTGGGCGTGCATCTGAATCCTGATGCTGACGACTGTTTTTATGATGGCAGGCAGCGGCTGTTCTGCATTGGCTGTATCTTATTTACTTTAATAAAGTTGCCCAGAGTTACCTATGGCAGATAATGGATATACAAAGGAATGAAAGTAGGGAAGGAGGAGGAGGAGGAGGAGGAAGAGGGAGAAAAGAAGGAAGGAAGGAAAGAAGAAAAGGCAAGGCGAGGCAAGGCAAGGGAAGGAAAGAAGGAATGGGAAGAAAAGGGAGAGAAAGAAAGGAAGGGAGGAAGGGAGGGAGAAAGGGAAGGAAGGAAGGAAGGAAGAGAGAGAGAGAGAGAGAGAAAGAAAGAAAGAAAGAAAGAAAGAAAGAAAGAAAGAAAGAAAAAGAAAGAAAGAAAGAAAGAAAAAGAAAGAAAGAAAGAAAGAAAGAAAGAAAGAAAGAAAGAAAGAAAGAAAGAAAGAAAGAAAGAAAGAAAGAAAGAAAGAAAGAAAGAAAGACTCTTGTATTGTTTGGAGTACAGCCCCTCCTGCGCTGCTGTTTCCTGCAGCTACCAGGGCATTTCAGATAGACTGCCTCTGGCTGCGGTGTTTCCGGCCTGCTCTCTCAGCCCTCCTCTTCCTAAGAGCTGCTTCCTGCGGGGAGTTTCACGCATTAGCAAAAGCCTCTATTTTCTTCCCCCAGCCCGTGGGATGGTCCCGGGTTCCAGGGTCTCTCTTGTCTCCTCCCACTGCTGGGGCTCTTTCTTCAACTCCCAGAATTCCCAGTCCACAAGTCTTAAAGTGGCCAGGCTTGGACACACACACACACACACACACACACACACACACACACCCGTGCTAGAGAAATGAAGAAAGGCAGGTGGTCTTTTGCCCCTCAAAGGGACTTTCCTTCCTTCCTTCCTTCCTTCCTTCCTTCCTTCCTTCCTTCCTTCCTTCCTTCCTTCCTTCCTTCCTTCCTCCCTGATCCTTCCCAAGGCCAAACTCCCTGCCCTCCTTCGTTCGGGCACGTGGCTCCCCTTGGAGCAACCGCTGGCATTTCACGGGGCAGGTTTGCAGCCTCTGAAACCCAACTGGCCACTTTTGAAGATGCTCGACTTTCTCCTGCCGAATGCTTTTCAGCTGCTCTTACACTTCCTTCCTCCTCCTACCTGGATGGGGCTGTTTGGGGGTTGCCTGAACCACAGGGAGGATGCTCTGGGAATCTTCGCGGATAGAATCCTGCAAAGCCTCCACACGGGGAAGAATCCCCCAGGCAGCCTCCCAGCAGGCACGGTTGCCATAGGAACGAGCAGGGATGTTCTCATGCTGAGTCCCAAATGTCTAGGGCAGGATCCCCCCCCCCCCGCCGGTGTTATGATGCCCCGGAAAGGTGGGTCTGGGGGTGCCAAGAAACGGAGAAATGAAGTCCAGGAGGCCTGCCTTCCTCTCATCTCCGCAGACTCTGAAAACGACGATGCTCCAGAATACATTTTAGGAAATATGAAGCCTGCCTGCCTGCCTCCTGCAGGCCCATTTCCACCCGCCGAGGCTGCGCCAGGCAGTCTTCTGCTGTCCAACGCCCGGGACCCCCTCCGGTGGGACGGAAGCATTTCAAAGGCAGGGAGGGGAGGGAGGTGGGAGGCACGGAGCCTGACCCAAGGCCATTTTGGTCCTGGGGTGGCCAAATTGGCACCAAAGGAATCCCACCGACAATGCCATTCTCCCCCAGCACTGACAGGACAAGCCACTTGCCTATCAACACAGAGCAAACCCCCCCCCCCTTGCTAGCACTGGTGAGATTCCCTAGTAGCCTCATGAAAGGTCTCCAAGAAAACCACCCAGCTCAGAGAGCGTCAAGGATTCTGCAGTCCTCCTCCTCCTCCCCACTCTACAAACTCCATTCCCTTCTAGTACTGATGGGATTACCCAGTCGGGTCACGAAAGGTCTGCGAGAAGAGCAACCGAGCACGGAGAGCTTGGTTGGGAGCAAAGACCTCACTGTAGTTCAACCCTGAGCTACAGAGAGTTTCTTTCATTAATACCGTCTTTGCCCACTTTCTAGCCGTTGGCACACAGGGCACATACTACCCTGACGGCTACGTTGGTTCTCCATCTCCATCTAGGAAATGAAACATCCCTATAAGTAAAGGATGGGTTCGCTAGACGACCAAGTGCTTTGGCATAACAATTGTGGCATCTGCTTTACAACCACCAATTTTAATTTTCAAAATTGAGAGTGGTTATATGGAAACCTGCTTTACGACCACCACAACATACCACCAAAATCGGGGTCGGTTATGGCTGTAAATCGAGGGCTACGTGTAGGAAAATGCCTGTTGAATTCTCAGAGAAACAGCATATTCTCCCAACACCAGCAGATAAGGGTCCCTGTGGCAGAACTGAATCGAACTGAACACTTTATTTGGCCGAACGTGATTAGGCACACAAGGAATTTGCCTCCAGTACAGAAACACAGTGTACAAGCAAAGCAATAGAATAATTAACAATTATTTCATAATTAATAATTATAAAATTAATTGCAAACTGGAACAAACGTGTCAGTCACAAATACCAGTTATGGAAAATGCGGCTTTGAGGGTTACTCTCGGGACTGCTGGTCACATGAGGGTGGGAATTAATACCTTTACTTTATTAGTACAGATATTAACACATTAATACTAATGGTATTAATTAATGCCGTTAATACCCCACACCTCCGCACCGAATACATTGAGCTACTGCCAAGAGAGGGAAGCGATCCCCTTGATCCAGTTCAGAGCATCAGGCAAACGAGGTTAATGGCCACATTCACACATGCTCAACCTGGTCCCTGAGTTTATCCCTTTTCCTGGTTCCCACAATGCCTTCAACCAGAAGCTTTGAACCAGACGCTAACTGAGCCGACTAAATTTGTGCAACAAGATAGGTTACCTCAAACCTAACCGAGATTAACTTCAAAGTGTCTTAGCATGTCACCAAGTTCCCGGAGATTAACTGACCTAATTAAATCTAATCTGGGCAACCGGCCATCTGCTTTGGGGGCTCTCCTCCCCATCCCAGTCCATAGCAATCCTTGCTCCCACCCCAGGCAAACCCAATCATTACTCATCAAGCTGGACTCGGCCAGCCCAGCCTCCTTCGCCGCAAGGGTTGAGTAAACAAGGGGGCCCTTGCCCCCCCCCACTCCAAGCAGCGCCAATCCTGCCAGGTGGCCACTCCGCTGATAAATTAAAGGCATCTTCTCGTTACCCCTCTCCGTCTAACCGGGCAGGAGATTGATGCATTTTTTATTGGAACAGATAGATGAAATCTCTTCTGAGGAATATGAATTATGCAGATGTGCTCCTGTTGAATCTTGAAGGAAAAAAATTCAGGTGTGACTGTCCTGTGGGCATTTAAGTAACTTGCCCGACTGCAGAGGACCGGTCGGCTCCAGTTGGGGGCAAGGCTCTCAGCCCGAAGGAGGACGGGTGTGTGTGTGTGGGGGTACCACCTCAGCAGATTGGCCCTCACACAGGGGGACATGACAAATTCAGGGTTCAGGCCTTGGCAGCGTCTCCACCCTTCCTGACTGAAGTGGATGTTCTCACAAGTTTGGAAGGAGGTGCTCAAAACTGATGGTTGATGCGACTCTCGGAAAACGGCTTCCGCACCTTACTCTCCGTTCCAAAACCGATTCCTCGTTCTGAAACACTTCACACCCTGCTCTGCCTTCCAGAATGGCATTCGTCCTTCTGAAACCTTGGTGAGATCTCTCAACCCGTGCCCATCTCGGAGAGGGTGCTGAGCTGAGGGCCTCGGTGCCGGGAGATGCGGCCCAGGTTGCCTCCTTCGGCTGTGAACCTTGAGGAGCAGGGCAAGGTTGCCCCCTCCGGGTCCTTCCTGCCCATTATAGCTCAGCTACCTCTGCAATCCCGGAAATCCCTGAAGGGCTTTTCATCCACAAAGGGCGTGGACACCTTGCTATCCATCCCAAAACCCGTGGGTCCCGCTGGGAAACCTGAGAACAATCTCGGGATTGAGCCGAGGGTGTCAGAATTAGGAGACGCAGCCCGAGCCCTCAGCCTGAACCTTTGGAAGCACTTTCTCTCCGTGGAGCAGCGCCCAGAACAATTTGGGAAGTGGGAATGGTGCGGAAAGGACTAGCAGGCTGGGGACAACTTCCAGCAGTTCCTCAGGGAAAAAAAATCACATCAGTACCGGATGTGTCAGGTCTTGCCAATCACCCAGACAGCCCCTCGGTCTGTGGGAATGGTGCTGCACGGAACATGGGAATGCCCCGTGGAAGAGCGTTTCAGAGACATCGGCCCTTTCCTGACTTGTTCTCGCTCTCTGGAGCCTCCATTGGGACTTGATGGTTGGACTTGGGACTTGCACGATGGTCTAACCCTTCTGAAATGGGTCCTTGGGCTGGATAAATCCAATCTTGCTATTCCCGATCCTGAATCCACAGCCGGGAAGACACGATTGATCCTCGAGGGGGAAAACTTAGTGCAGGTTCGAGTCCCACCAGGCTCAAGGTTGACTCAGCCTTCCATCCTTCCGAGGTAGGTAAAATGAGGACCCAGATTGTTGGGGGCAATAAGCTGACTTTGTAAAAATGCCGCTGGGGGGGGGGGGGCGAAAGCCCTAATAAGCAGGCATATACATAGAACGAAGGCTACTGCTAAGCTTGTAAGCCGCCCTGAGTCTTCGGAGAAGGGCAGGATATAAATGGGATTAAAAGAACAACAACAACATGAATGTATAACAGGAGTTGACCAATAAAGCCACCCAGGTCACCTTCAGGGGGTGGGGATATGGGCATCGTAGAAATGGGCATTGTAGAAATTCAGTAAGTAAAGAAGAGGGATCTAAGTTGTATCTCAGCAGGCTGAAAGGTTGCGTTGTTGTTCTCACAAAAACCCAACAGGTTCCTCCGATAAAGTTGTACACCGGGAAGTTCGCGACAGGGAAAAGGATTCCCTCCAATTTCACAGGGAATGAGAAAGGTTCCCCTCAGGATGAAAGTGAAAAGAGCATCTAGCTGATTTATGGAATAAGTTGTAACGGCTTGATTTACTATCATGTAGCAGTCGTGTATTTATGTTTAGGCCCCTCTCACTGAGGAAGAAATCTCCCTGGGGGGACAACCCAGATACGCCTCTCCTTCCCGGATGACGGAGAACCGAAGTGGGGAACTGGCATTTGTGCTATCCTCGCAGAGAAGCTCACCAAGGACGTTTGGAATGTGAAAACCGTAATTTTAACTGGTGCTGCCTCTGAGTGTCTGGTGAGATTATTTAAGGTTCACAAAGACAAGCCGGCAGAAGCTCTGCAGAAGTGAATCGGTGCCAATGCTGAGGTCCTGGCTGTACAGAACACAAATTAAACAGGGTCTGGGGTATTTTGATGAGCTGTCCAAGCTAACAAGAGCAGGCTGAAGGCGCAGAGATGTGTAGTTCCCGAGGGAATCCGTTTCCACCGAACGGATCAGGCCAGTTAAGGCTTCAAAATGGTGGCTCTTCAATTGACTCGGTGCCGCTGTTGGCGAAAAGGAGGCGTCGGGAACCACGAGAGTCTGGTTAGCGATTGCATTCTTCACTGAGACATTCTTCCAAGATTTTCCATTGGATTTTAGTTGCAATCTCAATACGCTTCAGTACAGTGGTTTGTCTCCAACCGCCGGTATTCTGCACATGCACAAGAGTTGTCACCCGTGCTCAAAATACCCAAAAGTAGATAGGAAAGTCAGCATCTGGAGAGGGGAGAATGCTCTGATGGGCATTTATCAGGATGCCCATGGTTCCCCTTGTAGCTTCCCTGGGAAAAACTTGAAGGATGCTGAGCCCCCTCTAGTAAGGATGGCCAAGGAATTCTGAGTGGCGCTTGGACAGAAGCCCCGCCAACTTCCTCCTGGCTTCGGCTTCCTCGTGAGGCCTAAATCCGCTTGCGCATCCCAGAATCCCCGGCCGTGGGTGGGTTCGGAATTAAGAACTCCCGACTTCCGAAGAAGCCGCCTTGCTTGATTCTCTCTTTTATTTCCCAGGCTTCTGAAGGCTCTTTCGTCTTGGCTGCCTCTGGGAATCAAAATCCCTCCTGCTCTTCTCACGGGTTGAAGCCTCCCTGAAAGACCCCCGAGGAGAGGGAAAGCCCCAATGGGCTGCCCACCCACCCACCCAAGGCACCGCAGGCAGTCCTCCAGTTACAACACTCCGCTTAGTGACCCTTCGAAGTTCCAGCCGCACTGAAAAAGAGGGACTCCTGGCCGTTTTCCACACTTACGACTGCTGCAGCATCCCCCGGGTCACGTGATCCAAATTCAGGGCCTTGGCAGCAGATTCACACTTATGATGGCTGTGGTGGCCACGGAGTCCCGTCACAACCTTCCCCAAGCCCAGTCCGTGGGGGCCGCCAGAAAGGGAAAGAACAGGGCTGCCTCCCCCGCCCCCTCCTCTTCTGGAGAGGCAGAAGGGGCAGCGAGGGCTGAGCCAGGCGGGGGGGGGGGAGAAGGGGGGCACAGAAGAATCCTGCTCTGCTTTTGCGGGTCCTTGGCCATTTCTAGCAGAAATGGGCTCTTGCCCGGGATGGGAAATCCTTCTCTGCTGAAGTGGCCATAAAAAACTTCCTTGTTTCTGCCCTCTTTTTATTCTTCTCCCTCCCTCCCTCCCTCCCTCCCTCCCTCCCTTCCTTCCTTCCTTCCTTCCTTCCTTCCTTCCTTCCTTCCTTCCTTCCTTCCTTCCTTCCTTCCTTCCCTCCCTTTTAGGGACAAGCAGAGGGGTCTTTCTCGGAGCCTAAGAAGGGTGCCTTCCCCCGTTGGATCTGAGTGCTTCTGATGATCTTTCCCTCAGAGCAGACCTGGAAGGGACCCTGGAGGTCCTCTAGTCCAAGCCCCCCTGCTCAAGCAGGAGACCCTATACCATTCCAGAAAGTGACTGCCCAGTCTCTTCCTGAAAACCTCCAGTGTTGGAGCACCCGCAACTTCTGGTGGCAAGCTGTTCCACCGGTTAATTGCCCTCACTATCAGGAAATTCCTCTTTAATTCCAGGTTGCTTCTCTCCTTGATTAGTTGCCATCCGTCGCTTCTTGTCCTGCCTTCAGGGGCTTTGGAGAAGAGCTTGACTCCCACTTCTTTCATTTCATTTCATTTCATTTGACTAAATTTATATGCCGCCCTTCTCCCTGAGGACTCAGGGCGGCTCACAACAATAGAAATTAAAAAACATAGAGTAAAATTTTTTTAAAAGAGAATTAAACAACAAAATACAAAATTACAAAACAATTTAAAAGCCTAATTAAAAATAAGGGGCAGCCCCTCAAAATACTGGAAAACTGCCATCACGCCCCCCCCCACCCCCGTCCTTCTTTTCTCTTGGCTAGTTTCATAAAGAGTGCTAAGCATCAGCCAGATGAACATCTAGAAATGCCACATTTGTCTGTGTACCTGCGTGTGTGTGTCGGTGTGGGTGCTCTAATGGCACAGCTCCACTTTGGTTTCCACGAGAGAGACGGCGCCTTCCCCGCCAGCCCTTAAATTCTGCAGGCCTCCCAGCCAGTCTCCTTGGAGGGAGAGCTGAGCCAGAAGGACGTGTCCCAGGCGGAGAGGTCAAAGCCCCCTCCCCGATTGATGGGGACCTCAGCCTCCGCTCCGTCCTCCCTCCGGGCCTCCCGGGACCCCTCGGAGCTGGCCCGAGGCCTGGAGCCACTTCCTGCCCCCTGGAAACAATGCCGGCCAGCCGGGCCCTGGAC
>JAKJMR010000375.1:390063-403180 GCA_024449315.1 Daboia siamensis
CAGGGGCTCCAGCCCTGGCGCCTCCAGGCCGGGGTAAAGCCTGCCCGATGCCACCCGACCCGGAGGCGAGGCCGGAAGCCGAAAGAGAGTCCTCCTCCTCCTCCTCGATTGCTGACGCTGCCTAAGGAATGGCTGACTTCCCTTTACAGGCACTCGTTTAGTGACCATTTGCAGTCACAATGGCACTGGAAAAAGTGACTTCTGACTGTTTTTCACATTTAACGTCCGTTGCGGCATCCCCACGGGTCACGTGATCAAAATTCAGGCGCTTGGCGACTGGTTCCTATTGACGAGGGTTGCAAAGGCAACGGGGAAGCCAGACTCCCTTTACAACTGGGTTGCTCATTGAACACCTCGCGGCGATTCACTTAACAACGGTGGCAAGAAAGGTCGTAAAATAGGGCAAATCTCTCTTAACAGCTGTCTCCCTTTGCAACAGAAATTTTGGGCACGAGGTGAGGACCACCTGTGTGATTTTTGTCCTCTTCTGGGTCGGGCAACTCGCCCTGCATGCTGACCACTCCGCAAGCGAAGGAGAAGGCTGGAGAGGGCCTCTGCGGACCTCCTGCTTCAACCCAGGTAGCCTTCCTTCCACTCGGCAAGGCCAGCGGACTCCAGCGCCTATTTTCCGAGAACCAGAAAAGCCTTTCCTTCTTCCCCGGCTCTCGGCCCTCCGCTTCCCGCCTCCCCTGACAGCCAGGGGCAGATCTGGCAAGCAAGGCAATCGGTGCCCCCAGCCGGCCGGCTACCCATGGACCCCTCCCACGCCCCCTCTGGCTTCCTTCCGGCCCAAAGCAGCCTCGGGCTCAGGGGCGGAAGGAAAGGGGGGGCAGCTCCCCAGGAAGCACTCCGGAAAGGGCCCCTGGACGCCCTCTGGGGAAGCAGCCATAGCAGCCCCTGCTAGAATAACCGGGGTGGGGAGACCCCAGAGGCCCAGCACAGCTGAGGCCTCCATTCCCTTAGCACAGGCGTAGGCAACTGGGCTCTTTTATGACTCGTGGACTTCAACTCCCAGAATTCCTGAGCCAGCCATGCTGAGGGGAAAGGGAGAGGTATCCAAGCTGAGGCCACGTCCGGCTAGACCCAAAGCCAAAGCAGCCCTGGGCAAAACAAGACCCCCCCTGCTAGTTTTTCAACCTATCCTGAAATGGATAAAATGGGCATCTAATTCCTCTCCCCCTTTGGCATCCTTCCTTTCCGCTAGAGCAGTTTCTCTACCTTTAAGATGGGTGGACTTCAACTCCCAGAATTCCCCAGCCAGCACTCAGCTAAAGTCATGGGGCTTCTCCCTGAGCTGGCCTGGGAGTTGGCATGGTCCCCTTCCGGAAGACCCCACCCAGTGGTGGGATTCAAATATGTGAGCAACCGGTTCTCTGTGTGGATGCCGCACCCAGAAGTCGATTCTGGGCCTGGGCAACAAAAAAAAAAAAATAGCTACCGGTTCTGCCGAAGTGGTGCGAACTGGCTGAATCCCACCACTGGCCCCAACCCAACTCATCCCCTATCAGAGGACGTTCTTCCTAAATCTCTGTCCAGAAATACACAGTCACACTACACAAGGCTGTCAAAAAAGAAGGTACATGGGTTTTTCTGCCCCCGGACACGTGCCACCACGCCTTGCCAGCTGTCCTTCTCCCCCATAGCCTCCCTGCCAATGCCAACTGCTGGCAGCTGAGGGTGCCCCAGATCCAGCTTCCTCTGAGCTGAGGGCGGGGGGGGGGGGGGGCAGCAGTGGCAGGACTTTGAGTGCCAGGCAGGAATGCTTGAAATGAGGCAAAGAGCCACTGGCAGAGGGGATGGACTACATTTCCCAAGAGGCATTGGTCTGTCCGTCTGAGCGGTCCTTCCAGCCTAGGAGCTTGGTGCCCACTCCCCCATCCAAGCTGGCAGTGCCTCACTTCTCCAGAACATGCGGGCTGCTGTGCCCGACATGGGGTCTCTCTCCAGACATCGCCCCGAGTGCATTTCGCCAGCAGCGGGCGAGAAAGTCAGCGCAGGCATGCTTGCAATGGGCTGCCCCCCGGTTCGCCCACGCCAGTTTGGAGGCACTGCCGTGGGGACAGGCGTGGGTTGCTACCCCTTTGGCTGCAGCCCTGAGCCCCCTCCCTGCAGTGGCTCTTTCGCTCTGTCGAGGGCAAAATAATGGAAGGGACCTAAGAGGTCTTCTAGCCCAACCCCGTATGCAGTTCTGGACCACTCAAGCCTCTCCCTCATGCTTAACGCTCGATAGCGTGGATTATTTAATTAAGCTTGATACTTAACGCTTGCAATGGAATCAGGCCAATGGCCCGGAGCTAGAGCTGGGTGGGATTTGCGAACTAAACTTAGGACACAGAAGAGAGAACCGCAGGGCGGAAGGGACCTCGGAGGTCTTCTAGTCCAGCCCCCCGACCCAACAGGAGACCCTCTCCCATCCCGGACCAAGGGCAGCCAAGGGCCGCCGGCTCCTGCGCCCACCGAGCGCGGCCGCCTGCCTGCCTGCCGGGTCTCCGCGCCGCGCCGCGCTTACCTTGGCCGGGTCCCGGGCGGCGGCGCTGGCGGCGGGGCTCGGGGGCGTCCGGGCGCTGCGGAGGGGCGAGAGGAGCGAGCTCCGTTCCCTGCCGCAAACTCAGCCCCCTCGGCAGCCGGGAGTTTCCAGCGTCGCCATGGCAACGAGGGCGGGCGGGCGAGGAGGGGGCGGCGAGGAAGGGCAGCCGGAAAAGTGGCCCGCCGGAGTGGGGGGGGGGGGGGCTGCGGGGGGGGCGAGCGGGCAGCCTCTCCCCCCTCCAGCCCCCCCTCCCCTTGGACCCAGACCCCCGGGCTTCTCTCGGGCCCCTCTGCTCCCCGCTTCCAAGGGGAGGCCCGGCCTTCTCTCAGTAGCTGCAGCCAAGCGGCTGGGGAGTACGGGAGTTGGAGTTGCTGGACACCAGCTGAGAAAAATGAACGTCCCCGGCGAGGATGCCAAACCTTCCTGGGCACAGCCAGGGGTGCATGGGGCACGCTCTGCCCCAAAGGCCTTTCCCTCCGGGCTGGGCCGTCTCTATGGAAACGGGAGAGCCTTTGCCAGCCCTGCAAGGACGCCGTGCATCTCTCAGGGGACTGGGCTGCTGGGGGGGCGGGGGGGGGGGGGCTCTCCAAACCTGGCCACTTGACGATTTGGGGACCTCAACTCTCCCACAATTCCGCAGCCTGGGAAATTCTGGGCGTTGAAGTCCAGAAGTCTTTTACAAGTGGCCAAGCTGGGCCAGGCCTGTGCTCTCCCAAGGCTTGGTGGGGCAATCCTGGCCAGAGCTGCAGGAGGAGAAGACCCCGGCTGACCCCAGGCTGGAAAGCGGAAGGAGGAGGAGGAGATGGTAGAAATCTAGAGGCCCAGCATTCTTGGCTAATGGCTCAAGCCTCTCTTGATCCTTGGAAGCTGAGTTAGTGTGGGAAACAGCAGAGGTTTTAAGTCCAGAGTGGGGAATCCTATTTGACCCCAGGAGCGCAATTGGAATGGCAGAGAAGAAAGTCCTTCAGCGTTTGGTTTCTCAGAATGGCCACCTAGATGCCTTCAGGGCTGCGGTGAGCATGGAGACATTTTAAAAGACTGAACAAGCTGGGAAAGTGACCCAAAGTCCACCTGGATTCAGGAAGAACATGGCTAACGCTAGCCATCTTTCTCTCAAGACCATCAGCCATAGGCACAAACTGAAGATTTTGGGAATCCTGAAGTAAATCCCAGAAGACGCTTGGGCTCAGCAGAGGCAGTGTGGAATCTCATTTCTCCTGGCAGAGAACAGGACAGTACAATCCCTTCCTAGGCAAATTATTTTCCTTGGCTCCGTGAACTTTCTTTGCTTTGATCTCCCTCCAGGACAGGTGGTTCCTAGACCATCTGGCTTCCTTCTGAGGGGGCTGGAATGAGGAGGCAAAGAGTGCAAAGCTCTCGCTCAGCCCCCCCCCGGCCGCACTCCCAAGACCAAAATCTACTCCAAAGCATGGATGCTCGCAGCAAGAAACTTGCACAGAGATCATTAGGAATCCTATCAAGCCATCAATTAATTGGTCATCTGCTTTTTGGCGAATTAATTGACGACGTTTAGGCATTTCTACGGATGCTTTCGGGAGTTGCCTGTGGAATGCATTGTTGGAAGTCATTGACAAACCACTCAAAATATATTAATTTATTTATTTTCATTGACTGTTTCAGGATGGCTGAAGGATCTGAGGGGGGAAGAGCGAGGCTGTTTATGACTGTTACCAGTATCAGAAACGGTAACGCTTATCGCTGTATTTTACACCTAGGCAGGAAAAACCAAAGGTTCAAGTACAGATTAGGCGAAACCTACTTCAAAAACAGTAACTGTGAGTCCTAGTGGATGATCGTTTAAACATGAGCCAGCAGTGTACGGCAGCAGCCAAAAAAGCTAACACAATCCTGGGTTGTATAAACACAAGCATAGAATCAAAACCACATGAAATCTAGTACCGCTTTATAAAACCCTAGTGAGGCCACACCTGAAATACTGCAACCAATTTTGCTCACCACACCACCAAAAAGAGACTTTGGAAAAAGTGCAAAGAAGAGCAACTAAGATGATCAAAGGTCTGGAGACAAAAACATATGAGGAGCGGTTGCAGGATTTGGGTTTGGCTAGTCTAAGCTCTAAAGGAAAGGACTGGGGGGACATGATGGCAGTCCTCCAGTATTTGAGGGGCTGCCACAAAGAAGAGGGGGTCAATTTATTTCCTAAAGCACCAGAAGGAAGGACTAGAAAGGAAGTAGGGAAAACAATCAAGAAGAGGAACAAGCTAGAACTAAGGGAAAACTTCTTAAGAGTGGAACAGCTTGTCTCCAGACATTGTAGGTCCTTCATCTCTAGACATTTATAAGAAGAGAGCGGACAACCACCTGTCTGAAATGGTATAGAATTTCCTGCGTGAGCAGAGGGTTGGTCTAGAAGACCTCTAAGGTCCCTTCCGGCTCTATTCTGATTGATTGATTGAGCCTCAGATGTATACCTTACGCCGCAGTTTCAAATGTGTTTAGTAAACATGAAGATCCACAGGCATCAGACGTGTTCTGGGACAAGCTTCCAATCTGAGGATGTACAAGTATTTCTAGATTGCATTTCTGTCGATTGGCGTCTTCCCAAAGACAAGCGTTGGTGGCTTCATGCAAGCCCAGATGGTCACAGAATGGAAGGAGACGCACTTGCCACCTGTTATCCGATGGACTTCCTGCTTCACCTTCACAAACAGTGGAGAGACAACTTAAGAAAACCCTCCACAAAAGGGTTGAGTTTCTTCTTCTTTGCCAGTCGACAGTTAACAGCAACCGCCATCCACCTTCAGCCACGGCCCCAGAGACTCTTTTCTGTTGGCAGAAATCCCAACTGGCCTCTCCTGCCTCAGTTTCACCATTGGAGTCTCCTGATACCATCCCTTCAGGACCATGGCTGGCAAAGCCCAGATGCCATGCACCTTGAGAGGGCCCCTGGCTGTTGTCAAAAGAAGGGTGACGGAGCACCTGGAGGCAAGTTGCCCCCCTCTTCTCTGTGGCAGCCCCTCAAATATTGGAGCACTGTTATCACGTCACCCCGGCCCTTCTTTTCATTAGACTGGACGTACCCAATTCCTGCAACCGTTCCTCGTGTGTTTCAGCCTCCATCCACTCCTCTCTTTTCTCTGTTTTCTTCTTAGGATCTCAATATCTTTTTTATATCGTGGCGACCAAAATTGGGTACAAATTGGAACTCGCCTTGGTTCTTCTGAGAGGTGGATGACAATCTCCTACCTAGACCATAATTTTTACATTTTTATCTCCTTTAAGTTCCTCCTTGTTAGCGTCTGCCCCTCACGATCCTAATTCTGTTTTCTCTGGCATTAGCTATTCTTCTCAATTTCCTTCATGCAAGGAGCATTTACACTTAAAGCCGTTAATGCTCTGCTAGCGCTCCTCCTCATTCCCACCTCTCCTTTGTGGCTAGGGTCTGAGCTATTCATATATTTTAAATGTACATTTTACAAGCACAAAAGCACCCATTTTGGGAAGGTTAATAAGGAAATGCATAGTATCTGTGCGCATTAATTAATACGCATCATTATGAGAAAGGGAAAGCGCCTCATTTTCATAAAAAATGGTCGTCTTCGTCCATGCTTCTGCCTGCTGCGAGATAGAACTGGGTCATCCGCTTCCCCTGCCAGTTGAATTTCAAGATAAGTAAAGGCGTTTGCGGAGAGAGAGAGGAACAGATGGTGACTGTCCGAGCCATTTTCATGGCTGAGATGAGATAGGATTTGAATCCAGGACTTCCAGCTGCTCCCTTAAATACACTCTACACCAGTCATGTCAAACTGCCGGCCCGCAGGCCGGATGCATCATACTGAAGCCGCACCCACCCCATTGCCAGCAATAGCGAAAAAGTCACGATACCTCACACAACGTCACGTGATGTCGTGAGTTTCACATGCTTGCTCTACACTGAGCTATGGTGCCCGCCATCTATTCTGTGGCTCGTGGCAATCCAACACCGTGGCCTAGACACCCACAGCTTCCTCTTGAGCAGAACACCAAGAGGACGTGATGCAGTTAGCACGCAGAGAGACTTCTTAAGGCATTCCAAAAAAAGATGTTGAGACTTAGGAAAAAGTGCAAAGAAGAGCAACTACGATGATTAAAGGCCTGGAGGCTAAAACATATGAAGAACGGTTGCAGGATTTGGGTATGGCCAGTCTAGAGAAAAGAAGAAATAGGGGAGACATGATAGCAGCGTTCCAGTATCTGAGGGGCTGCCCCAAAGAAGAAGGGGTCACATTATTCACCATAGCATCAGAGGGACAGATGAGAAGCAAAGGTTGGAAACTGACCAGAGAGAGAAGCAGCCTGGAATGAAGGAGAAACTTCCTGACAGTGAGGACAATTAACCAGGGGAACAGCTTCCCTCCAGATGTTGTGGCTGCTCCATTACTGGATGTTTTGAAGAAGTGACGGGACAGCCACTTGTCTGAAATGGCATAGGGTCTCCTGCTTGAGGACTAGAAGACCTCCAAGGTCCCTTCCAGCTCCTTTTTCTAATTAAAAATCAAAGACTAGCTAGGAAGCTCCTGCTAAATATAAGGAACCTGGTCAAGGCTAATTGTGTCAACTGTGGTGGCAGCTCAAGGAGGAGGAGGAGGAGGAGGAGGAGGAAGAAGAAGAAGAAGAGGGGGGGCATGTGGACAGCTGTCGTCAGCATCGCCCACTTTGAACAGAAAGAGCATACTGTATGTAACGGCCCGATCCCACACCATTGGATGCACTAAGTCTTCCCATGCTGTACTGCGAAGGGCCCGATCCTGTGCCAACCCCAGGCCTGATCCCTCATAGGAGAGTGGTTGGTCTGGGGGCGCCAGCATAAAACTAGCCCTCCACCGCTTGACCACACGAGAACCCCCCAAGAGAGCCCCTCTCTCCGCACGTGTCAGTCCCGGCCTCTCTGCCTGCTTTATGCCGCACTACTTCTATCCACTGAGTTTCACAGTCAGGAGCGCCGGGCAGCTTTGCGCAGCAGCTCTGAAGGGCCGGGCCTTCATCGCTGCAGAAGAAGCCAGATGCGAAGGAGCCCACTGGCGAAGGCTCAGAACGACTGGTTTATTGCTCAAGCCCACGAACAGCAGCCTTCTCAGACTGTTTGCTTCTGTGTAAAGCTAGATGAGGGTCAGTGGCACTGAAGGAAGCTTGGACCACACAGAGGCTCTACACTGCCCTGCCAGAGCCCTGCCCTTGGCTCTGCCATCTCCCTCCTACATCAGGGATGCCTTGGGGCAAGGGGGCCAAGGGCCTTCTCTGGAAGAGGGTGGGGGCTTCCTTCATGCGGGAGGCCTCTGGCCAGCCCAGCGCACTGCTGGCCTTCAGTGGGTGGACCCGGAGGAGAGACTCGGCATTTCTAGCAAAGTCAAGCACCCTCTCTCTCTCCTGCTTTCCCCGCTTAGAGGAGGGTGTGGCTGCGGGGTCAGTGTCTGTGAGGTGTCCGGGCACGACCAAGGCTGGACTGCGGCCTCATCAAGAAACTCTGAAGACTCTCTGGCCCTAACTCTCCTCCCCTTGAGTCGGGAGAGTCCGGACTGGAGAGTCTTCGGGGTCAAGCAGGAGAAGGGCTGAGGCGGGACCCGAGCAATGCCACCCACTTAACTCTGCCGTGCACCTCTGCTCCTACCCCCACGCCCACCCCCTGGCCTCTGGGGCTCCCAGGTGCCTCCGGACCCTTCAGGGCCCTTCCAAGATTGCTCCTGCCGGAACTGCAGAAAGCAGAGGTTGACGACACCCATCTGGGCTGCAGCCTCGCCACCCGCTTGCCCTGGTTTCACAGAGGAGAACCACTAAGCAGAGATTTCCTGTTTGTTAGGATGTTTTATGCTGAAAGCCGCTTAATGCTCCGGCCCCAACAGGAGCCCTCTTCAACCCTCAAGGGCAGGATGTGGGTTCGGAGGCTCGGGGACCAACTCTGCCTCTGGCTTTGCAGAGTTGCTGCAGAGTTGGGTCCCTGCGGATGGTTTGTCCGTCTGCTCCTGATTCGGAAGCCAAACAGCAGCCCCCCACCCCCCCATCCAAATTGCCTAAAAGTCCTGTTTCTTACCTCAGAAGGAGGCTGGTGGGAGAGCGTCTGGCTGTCCTTGCAACTCTGGGAAGATTGGGCCAGGAGGAGAAGGACAGTCCCTCCCCCCCACTCCGTCCCCTTCCTTCCTCCAGCCTGCCAGGAAAAGGACACCCACCAGTTGGTGCTCTCTCTCTCTCTCTCTCTCTCACACACACACACACACACACACACAAACACACAGACCTGCTATTTCCCTTTTCCCAGCTCCGGCCATTTCTCTCCACAGCTGAGGAAAAAAACAAAACAAAATTGGCTCGGGCTGTGATGGGCTGTTGTATGCCAGGGAGAGGCTGGCCTTGACGACGAATTGTTCCACAAACCCTAATCGCCCAGGTTCACCCTATGCCTTATGCCCCAACCAGTCAAACCACATCTGGTCTGGCTGGTCCACCATGGGAATCGGTGTGGGGGCTGCCACAGGTCCTTAGGTTCCCCTGCTTTGATGTGAAGGAGGCATGCTTTTTGGAAATGAGCCTGGTTTGTTGCAAACCAGAGAATGGGGGCTTGTAGCAAGGACTGTGCAAATGCACAGACAGCCCCCCTACCCACCCCCCCCGCCCCCCAAGCCAGGGATTCTTCAGATTTTGGGGACAGGGAGGCTGAAAACAGCAAGATTCGACTTGGCAAGAAAATCAGTCATGGTGGTGCATTTGAGGGATATTTTTGCCTGCTTCTGAAGGAAAAGTGTGTGTCTGTGTGTGGGGGGGAGAAACAGCATCACTCTGGCAAATCTGCTCCATCCCCTCCGTCACTTAGCCACCTCTTCACCATCTCCAGGACACAAAGCTTTTCTTTCAAAAACCCACAGGCAGGAGCAGAATCTCTGCTCAGGAGCCGGCAAGTTCACCAAGCTGATTTGGCCTCAGATTAAAAAAAATAATAATAATACAGTCCTCGATTTACGAACACAATTGAGCCCAAAATGTCATTGTTGATAAGCGAGACATTTCTTCAGTGAGCTTTGTCCCATCTTACAACTTTCTCTACCACTGCTGTTAAGTGAACCCGGCACCCCCATTGACTTTGCTGGTCTGACGGTCGCAGAGGGGGATCGCGTGACCCCGGGACGCTGGCACCGTCATAAATATGAGTCAGTTGCCCAGCAGCTGAATTTTGATCACGGGGAGGCTGCAACAGTCCTAAGGGCGAGAAACAAATCGTGTCACTTTTTTCAGTGGTGTTGCAACTTTGAAAATGGTCACTAAATGAGCCGTTGCAAGTCAAGGACTAACTGTACTCAGTGGTAGACAAATGATTGTCGAATCTCTCCTTAAGAAGATTGGAGGTTTTAAAGAAGCGATGGGACAACCCTTTGTCCAGAATGGTATTTATTTATTTTATTTATTTTATTACATTTATATACCGCCCTTTCCCGAAGGACTCAGGGCGGTTTACAGGGTAATTAAAAACACAAATATAAAAGTTAAAAACAAATTAAAATAAATTATAATAATCCCTGTATTAATTAAAAAAAAAAAAACCCAATTGGACTAAATTAAAATTAAAAATTCTCAGCCTGGGGCAGAGAGCTCGAAGAGCCAGGTCTTCAGGTCCCGACGAAATGAACGGAGGTCGGGGGCAGTCCTCAACTCCACCGGCAGCTGGTTCCAAAGGGCAGGCGCACCCACAGAGAAGGCCCTACCCCTGGGTGTCATCCGCCGGCAATCTCTCACCGGCGGCACCCTGAGAAGACCCTCCCTGTGGGACCGCACTGGACGAAGGGAGCTTGATGCCGGCAGCAGGTGTTCCCTCAGATATCCCGGACCCAAGCCATTTAGGGCTTTATAGGTCATCACCAGCACCTTGAATCTCACCCGGAGGGCAACCGGAAGCCAATGCAGCTCGCGGAGTAGAGGTGTTACATGGGAGTATTGGGAAACCCCCATCACAACTCGCGCGGCCGCATTCTGCACCAGCTGAAGCCTCCGAGTGGTCCTCAAGGGCAGCCCCATGTAGAGAGCGTTGCAGTAATCTAAACGGGAGGTCACGAGCGCATGAGTGACTGTGCGTAGGGCATCTCGGTCCAGATAGGGTCGCAACTGGCGCACCAGGCGAACCTGGGCAAAAGCCCCCCTGGTCACGGCTCCTATATGATCTTCAAAATTGAGTCGTGAATCCAGGAGGACGCCCAAGTTGCGAGCCCTATCAATGGGGGGTAACACCTCACCCCCCATCGTTAGAGATGGAATAATTTGGTTAACCCGAGATGCCGATATGCACAGCCACTCAGTCTTGGCGGGATTGAGACGAAGCCTGTTTCTCCCCATCCAGACCTGGACCGCCTCCAGACAACGGGACATCACGGAGAGGGCATCGCTGGGTTGGTTCGGGGTGGAAAGAAAAAGTTGGGTATCATCAGCGTACTGATGATACCCCACCCCGAAACCACGAATGATCTAGCCCAGCGGCTTCATATAGATGTTGAACAGGAGAGGCGAGAGAACCGACCCCTGAGGGACTCCACAAATGAGAGGCCTCGGGGCGGATCTCTGCCCTCCCGTCAACACCGACTGCGAACGGCCCAGGAGATAGGAGGAGAACCACCGTAAAACGGTGCCTCCCACTCCCAACCCCCTGAGACGCCGCAGTAGGATACCATGGTCGATGGTATCAAAAGCCGCTGAGAGATCTAATAGGACTAGGACAGAGGAACAACCCCTGTCCCGAGCCCTCCAGAGATCATTCACCAGCGCGACCAATGCCGTCTCCGTGCTGTATCCGGGCCTGAAGCCCGATTGGTACGGGTCCAGATAATCAGTTTCCTCCAGGAACAGAGGGAGTTGATATGCCACCACACTCTCAACAACCTTCGCCAGAAAGCGAAGGTTGGAGACTGGACGATAGTTATTTAAGACAGCCGGGTCCAGGGCAGGCTTTTTGAGGAGGGGTCTCACCACCGCCTCCTTCAAAGCGGCAGGGAAGACACCCTCCTCCAAAGAAGCAGCTATTACTGCCTGGAACCAGCCTCGTGTCTCCTCCCGGGCCGCATAAACTAGCCAGGAGGGGCATGGATCCAATAAACAAGTGGTGGTGCTCAGCCTCCCCATGATCCTGTCCACATCATCAGGGGAAACAGGGTCGAACTCAGTCCAGATAACATGCTCAAGACCGTCCGATTCCTCCACGTCAGATTCTGCCCAGTCAGAGTCCAGACCGGTCCGGATCTGAGCGATTTTGTCCGCAAGATGATGACTAAACTCCTCGGCTCGTCCCTGTAAGGGATCCTCCCTCACCTCCTGGTTAAGAAGGGAGCGAGTCACCCTAAACAGGGCGGCCGGGCGATTATCTGCGGACGCGATGAGGGCAGCGAAGTAATTAGACTTCGCCGTCCTTATCGCTGCAAGATAAGACCTTATGAAAGATCTTAACTGCAATCGGTCAGATTCGGATCGGCTGGACCTCCAACCGCTCTCTAGGCCCCGTCTCCGACGCTTCATCTCCCGGAGCTCCGCAGAGAACCATGGAGCCCAACGGGATCTGCACCGGGTCAGAGGTCGCAAGGGTACAACACAGTCAAGTGCCCCGGAGGCAGCCCTTTCCCAGGCATCCACCAGGGCATCGACTGGGCTGTGGGTAAGGGCGATGGGTATAGACCCAAGCGCCATCTGGAACCGTTCCGGGTCCATTAGGCGCCTGGGGCGGAACCACCTGGTCGGTTCCGCAGCCCAGCGGCGGGGGGTGGCGTAACGGAAGACCAGCCGCAGGAGATAATGATCTGACCATGACAGGGGAACAATGGTTGGTGAACCCCCTCCCAGATCATCCAACCACTGTCCAGACAGGAACACCAGGTCGAGAGTATGATCCCCCACATGAGTCGGGGGGTTTCCTGAGCAGGGGGTTGGACTAGAAGACCTCCAAGGTCCCTCCCTAACTGTTATTCTGCTATTATTCAGCTCCCTTTCCCTTCTAGAAATCTCCTCTCCTGGCTCAAGGGTTCTATAGAGGTGGGAGCA
The DNA here is from genome assembly GCA_024449315.1 of Daboia siamensis. Lineage (NCBI taxonomy): Eukaryota > Metazoa > Chordata > Lepidosauria > Squamata > Viperidae > Daboia > Daboia siamensis. The sequence goes on from JAKJMR010000375.1 coordinate 402,617, forward strand.
GACTGAGCACCCGGAAAGGGGGGGGGCTTCTGCTGCAGCTGAGAGAAGGGTGGTCTCCTGCCCCAAGATGCCTGGGGCCTCCCTGCTCAGGGCCCGACCCCCAGGGGGCTTTCTGGGTCTTTGTGAAGGAGGAACTCCGCCCCCAGGAGAGCAGGGCTGGGCTGCTCCTCCGTCTTTGGGCGCCAGGCAGGAGGGCAGGGTTGCACACGCTGCACACAAGCGTGATGTGTCCGAGCAGGAAGAGGAAGGATGGTCCAGGGCCCGGGTCTCAGGAAGGAGGCAGGGCGGTCTATCGGAAAGAGCCAGGAAGCAGCTTTCCAGAGTCATGATTGCCATTTCCTCCCGTTCCAAAGCCGCCGGGTTGGAAATCCCGTTGAGATCCCTTTCTTTGGCCAGAGTTGCCGCTCTCTGTGGTTGCTGCAGCCCCAAGGTCAAAAGTTAAGTCTTCCCGGGCAGGGGGGGTGTGAAGGGTTGGGGCTGCCAAGGTCCCAGGCTCATTCGTAATTTTATTACTATTTATTCAGTTTTTATGCCTCCCATCTCCCCTATGAGGTGACTCTGGGC
>JAKJMR010000375.1:427505-446450 GCA_024449315.1 Daboia siamensis
TTATTATTATTATTATTATTATTATTATTATTATTATTATTATTATTATTATTATTATTATTAAATACAGGCTGATTAGCATAAGAAAGTTGTTAGCTGTGAAGTCGTGTCCAACCCATCACAACCCTACGGACAACGTTCCTCCCCGCAGCGGCTCCTTAAATCTCAATCTCCAGGTGTGCCTTGTGGAGCTTGCCTGGTTGGTCCTCCTTCTCTCCACTCTCCCTGCTCTAGGAGCAGCTGGGCTTGGGCCTTGCTCATGGTCTGTTCCTCCTGTCCCAATCCTGAAGGGCCCTGGCCTGCCTCGGCCTGCTCTTCCCCAGGCTCCTCTGAAGCCACAGAGCTCTCTCCCTCGGCCTCCGTAGGGTCCAGCTCATTTCCCTCCGCAGATTCAGGCTCCGATGGAGGCATGACACATGTACACGAAGGTGGCAGGATGGGTCATCCACCAGCCTGGGCTTTGTGGGATCATCGGCGTGCTCCATTCTTGCAAGATGGAGTGGCTGGGGGGTTTTGCCCCCCCCTCCCCCCAGGGTCAAGAGAGTTGACACCCCTGACTCTGGATGGGAGAACGCTCCCCATACAGGTCTGGCACACCATTTGGGGGGTGGTCCTCTTGGACCTACGGCTCCTGGGGCAAGTGACCTCTGTGGCCAAGGGGACCTTTGCGCAGATCCATCCTACGCACCAGTGGGTGCCTGCTCCTGGATTGGGAGGCCTGGTTTATGGTCATCCATGCCTTGGTCACCTCCTGTCTAGATGACTGTGATACTCTCTTCATGGGGCTGCCCTTGAAAACCATGCGGAAATTTCATCTGGTCCAAAATGTAGCGGCCCATGCAGTTTGGGGTTCACTGTGGTTCACCCAAAGTAATAGCACTGCTAGAGGAGCTGCATAGGCTTCCAATCTCTTTCTGGGTGCAATGCAGGGTGCTAGTCCTCACTTTAAAGCACTACGTGGCACAGGGCCAGGCTGCGTGCAGGATGGCTCACTGTCCCCTCCTCGCCTTGTGGTCCAGTGCTAAGCTTATTTCTTATCCTGGTGCCTGAAGCAGCCGTGCTTTCTATAAAATAATAGAATGCAGAGTTGGTAGGGACCTTGGAGGTCTTCTAGTCCAACCCCCTGCTCATGCAGGAAAATCCCACACCATTTCCGAGAAATGGTCGTCCAGTCTCTTCTTAAAAACGTCCAGTGATGGAGCGCCCACAACTTCTGGAGGCAAGTCAGTTGACCCACTGGTTAATTGTTCTAGAATTTTCCTTCTTGGCCCTGCCGTTGTTCTGCTTGTTTTCCTTGGTCACCTTCCTCTTAAGTGCAAAGAGTTCTTGGTGCTTGTTGGTAACCTCATCTTTCTTTCTTTTAAACCCATTTCTGGATCTTTGCCCTGCAGCTTTCCCAGTTCCCGGCTGGCTCCAGCTCCTGAAATATCCTTTATTGCTGTGTTTCCTCGGCGTTTGCCGTACTTTTCCTGAGTCTTCTGTTCCCTTGCAGCCTTGGACCGAGCGCGGGGTCTGCGAAGATCTTGAAGAGTCACCCTCGGGCTGAAGACCCTTTTGGGGACGGCTGAGTCCCGAGTGCATAAACAGCGGGGTGGACCTTTGGCGCCCCACTCAAGCTGAGGCTTCGGCGGTGACCTCGTGGCTTGGACAGACTTCCTGCTGACCTGGCCTGGCCGGCACCCCTTCTGGCCGACCATGTCACCCTTGCCTGCGTCCTGGCTCCTCGCCCTGTGCCCGCTGCTGATGCTGGCCTCCCTGGAGGCAGCCTCTCAGCCGCCCAACATCGTCCTGATTTTTGCGGACGACCTGGGCTTCGGAGACCTGGCCAGCTACGGGCATCCCACCTCTGCCACCCCCAACCTGGACAGGATGGCTGCCGAGGGCCTGCGCTTCACGGACTTCTACAGCAGCAGCTCCATCTGCAGCCCTTCCAGGTAGAGTGTCCTCTCCTGTTCTTCCGAGGGCCACCTGAGAAGAGTCTGGCCCCCCTCTGTTCTCGGGAGGGTTCATGGCCTTGGAGGCCGGGCGGAAGCGCAACGGGGCCAAGCGCTGGAGCTGAGGTGGCCTCAGTCTTGCAGTGCGGAGAGCTTCCAGCCTTTGCGTCCCCGAGGAGGACGCTGACGACTGGACTGCCCCTTCTCCAAGTAGCCCTTGAGTTAACAACCGCAATTGAGCCCAAAATTTCTGTTGCTAAGTGAGACAGTTGCCAAGTGAATTTTGGCCCCCCCCCCCTGTTTACGCCCTGCGTTTAAGTGAATGACTAATCCTGCGCTCGCTAAGTGAGTCTGGCTGGCCCCGTTGGCTTTCCTGGTCAGAAGGTCGCACGAGGGGGCTCACGTGATCCCCATGGGCTGCTGCGGCCGCCGTAAATAGGGGTCAGTCGCCAAGCGGGTGAATTTTGATCACGTGACCCTGGGGATGGCTGCAGCTGTCGTAAGTGTGAAAAATGGTCATAAGACACTTTTTTCAGTGCCCTTGTAACCTTGGAACGGTCACTAAATGAATAGTTGTGAGTCGAGGAATCTGTATCTGGTTTTCCATTCATGTTTTCTCTCCTCTCTCTCTCTCTCTCTCCCTCTTTCTCTCTCTCTTCCTCTCTCTCTCCCTCTCTCTCTCTGCGCAGGGCAGCCCTCCTGACGGGACGCTACCAGACCCGCTCCGGTATCTATCCGAGTGTCTTTTATCCCGCCTCGCAGGGAGGCCTCCCGCTGGCCGAGGTGACGGTGGCCGAATTGCTGAAGGAGCGCGGCTACACCACGGCCCTGGTTGGCAAGTGGCATCTAGGCCTGGGTCCCAAGGGCATGTTCCTGCCCACCAACCAAGGCTTTGACCACTTCTTGGGGATACCCTACTCGCACGACCAGGTGAGGAGCTGCAGGGGTGCCGTGGTGGGGATTGCGGGCTCCTTGGGACTCTCATTCCACTTGGATCCCCTTGCGTTTCCCTGTGGACGTTTCATGACCCAGCTAGGGAACGTCATCAGTGCTAGGAGGGAATTGGGTTTGTAGAGTGGAGGGAGGAGGAGGAGGAGGAGGAGGAGGAGGACTGTGGGGTCCCTGGTGCTCTCTGAGCTGGGTGGTTTCCCTGTGGACGTTTCATGACCCAGCTAGGGAACGTCATCAGTGCTAGGAGGGAGGAGGGTTTATATACCCTATCTGGACCGAGATGCCCTACGCACAGTCACTCATGCGCTCGTGACCTCCCGTTTAGATTACTGCAACGCGTTTAGATTACTGCAACGCTCTCTACATGGGGCTGCCCTTGAGGACCACTCGGAGGCTTCAGCTGGTGCAGAATGCGGCCGCGCGAGTTGTGATGGGGGTTTCCCGATACTCCCATGTAACACCTCTACTCCGCGAGCTGCATTGGCTTCCGGTTGCCCTCCGGGTGAGATTCAAGGTGCTGGTGATGACCTATAAAGCCCTAAATGGCTTGGGTCCGGGATATCTGAGGGAACACCTGCTGCCGGCATCAAGCTCCCTTCGTCCAGTGCGGTCCCACAGGGAGGGTCTTCTCAGGGTGCCGCCGGTGAGAGATTGCCGGCGGATGACACCCAGGGGTAGGGCCTTCTCTGTGGGTGCGCCTGCCCTTTGGAACCAGCTGCCGGTGGAGTTGAGGACTGCCCCCGACCTCCGTTCATTTCGTCGGGACCTGAAGACCTGGCTCTTCGAGCTCTCTGCCCCAGGCTGAGAATTTTTAATTTTAATTTAGTCCTATTGGGTTTTTTTTAATTAATACAGGGATTATTATAATTTATTTTAATTTGTTTTTAACTTTTATATTTGTGTTTTTAATTACCCTGTAAACCGCCCTGAGTCCTTCGGGAAAGGGCGGTATATAAATGTAATAAAATAAATAAATAAATAAATAAATGAGTGTATACATGTGTGTGTTTCACCCTCTCAGAGTTGTTGGAAGTGTTCTTGGTGGTTTCTTGATTAGGTTGCTGTTTTCTGTCTGAGTTGGAAATTCCTCAAATGCAGTACAAACAGAATGCAAAGCCCTCTCCCTTCGGAGGAAAGAGAAAATATCTACAGACCCCTCACATCCCGGACAGGATCAAGACCCCACTGCAGGGCATTGCCTGCCAAAACAACTGGGCACAAGGATAGTTTCTTTCTCCGTCCCCAACTCCTTCCTCACTGCTTCTGTCCAGAGATATTTACCCATAGAGTAGCCCGATTTATGATCTGTGATTCACCCCTTTGCTATTTGTACCTGCACCGAGAGCTTTCGCACCAGAGACAGATTGCTTGTCACACTTGGCCCATAAAGAATATTCCAGTTTTTGCCCTGATGAAGTTACCTAGATGGGCATTGTAACATCTGCAGGAAGACCACCACGCTCAGACCCCAGACTCTGAGTCAGCTTGGAAACATGTGAACGGTGCTTAGAATTAGTTCCGGAATGGAGGAAACTCCTGAATGCCAGTCTGAAATGAACGCAATTTCCTCCAGATTTTAAAAGCTAGAAAAAACACTTCAATCATCTGGAGAAAATAGGAGGAGGAGATAAAAGGAATTTAGGAGGAATGTATGGATGTGTGTGTGTGTGTGTTCCTCAGCTGTTGATGGTAGCAACAAAGTCAAGGCTGGCAACTTTTAGATTTTCAACTCCCAGAATTCCCCAGCTGGCATGCCAGGAGTTGAAGTCCACACATCTCTTAAACTCACAGAGAAAAGTCCACGAGTCACAAAAGAGCCAAGCTTGCCTAACCCTACAACTTTAGACTTAGGTTTACAAAAAGGGTTTGTACAGGGTTTCCTGCCTTAGCAGGGGGTTGGACTAGATGACCTCCAAGGTCCCTTCTAACATTATTATTATTATTATTATAAATAATGACTGGGTTAAACAGCTGCTTGTGGTGTCTGTTATATACGATCCCACCCAAAGATGCAGTCATGGTCCCTCTTTTAATTGGCCTTAAGACGGCTGTGTTTGTGCGTGTTTGTGTATTTATGTGAGGTCCAAGCAACCAGGGGAACTCTTAAACAGTTGCAGCAAGCAACTTTTTTTTTTGAAATCATCTTTTCCTTTGAAAACATTTTGCTTCTCATGTAAGGAGTCTCAAAGCTCCTTTTTCAAAAGGCAGGTAGACAGTTTTTTTCTGGAAGAAGGAAGAAGGAAGAGGAAGTAGAAGTAGAAGAAGAAGAACAACAACAAAATGACAACACAACAACAACAACAGCAGCACTTCTTTAACCATTATTATGTTATTCAGTGGACTCCAGGAGATGGCGGAGGACAGGAAGGCCTGGAGGAACGTTGTCCAGGGGGTCGCGATGGACACGACTTTGCAACTAACAACAAAAGATCACAATACAAAAAGCACTTTCTGTTTTACCATCTACAAATAAATTAGAATAACAGAAGGTTAACAGAGGGCCTTGAACTTTAACTTGCTCTGGTTTAACCTGTTAAATGGATGTAAAAGTTTATAAACCTTGGACTTTCTTTGCAAAGGGGGGGGGAGTTATCGTTGCAATCTTATTTCTCAGTGTTCAAGTAAGGTGGGGGGACATTGTGTGTTTTTGTTTCTTTGTCCTTTTAATGCACATTTTTAAAATGTTCTTGTCTACCAGAATCTTCCCAGACTGCTTGCCTTCCCTGGGAACCACTGAGCAAGGGGTTGGACTAGAAGACCTCCAAGGACCCTTCCGACTCTGTTACTCCATGTCATTCTTGCAGGGCCCCTGCCAGAACTTAACCTGCTTCCCGCCCCACACTCGGTGCTTTGGGGCCTGCGACCAAGGGGTGGTCCCCGTCCCCCTGTTCCTGAACCAGAGCATCCTGGAGCAGCCCATATACTTCCCCCGCCTGGAGGGCCAGTACAATAAGTTTGCGCGCGAGTTCATCCTGGATGCCGCTCAGCGCAAGCAGCCCTTCCTCCTCTACTACGCCTCTCACGTGAGTCTTAAGGGATGGGACTGGGGTCCACGTGGGAATGGGGTGGTGAGCAGGAAGGTTGGGGTGGGGTAAGCATCAGCCCATTTTATGCAGGCAGCCTTTGGCTTACGACCGCAAAATTTCTGCTGCTAAGTAGTTAGCAGTAGTTAGGTGAATTCCCCCCGTCCCCCAATTTGTAAGACCTTCCTCGCCTCGTTTGTTAAGCGAATCACTGAAGTTGTTCAGTTGCTAACACGGTTGTGAATGTAGTGAATCCGGCTTCCCCCGGACTTTGCCTGGCAGAAGGTCAACGAAAGGGGAACCATGTGACACCCCCACCCACCCCCGGACACTGTGGTGGACCTAAATAGGAGTCGGTGGCCAAGTGTAACTGAATTTCAACCAGGTGACTCTGGGGGATTCTGCTACAGTCGTAAGGGTGAAAGACGGCCCTAAGTCGCTTTTTTCAGTGCCGTTGCAGCTTCAGTCACTAAGTGAACAGTCGTACGTAGTCTCCCATTTATCTGGAGGGGCCGATTGAAAGCTTGGGGGCCTTTGGCCTCAGGTGTCCTGTGGTGGCTGCCTTGCTCTTGAGGGCGACGGCTGCTTCCCTGTCTCCGCTGCTTCCACACACCCCCTCCACCACCACCCCCGTTCTTTGTATATTTTAGCTCCCATCCCCCTAATCATCTTCGTTGCTATTCTCTGCATTAATTAATTCAATTCAGTTCAATTCCTGCCCATCTCAGCCAATGACCTGGGCGGCTTACAGCGTTGGTGTTTGTGTCTGATTCCCCTCTCCGCAGCATACCCATTATCCCCAGTTTGGGAGCCAAAACTACACGGGTCGGTCCCTGAGGGGCCCTTACGGCGATGCCCTCCTGGAGTTTGACGGGTCGGTGGGCTTCCTCTTGCAGGCTCTGCAGGATGCTGGCGTCCACAGAAATACCCTGGTCTTTTTCACCTCTGACAACGGGTGAGTGTGTGCAACCGGGCCAGTCTTTGGGTCAGGAATGGTCAGTTTGCGTCAGTTTGGCATTGAGGGTCGGAGAAGGCAGGCAGTCCTTTGTGACCATCGGCAATGGATCCTGGTGCCCTGGAAGTAACTCGGCTTTAGTTTGGGTGGGTTCTCATAGTACCAGAAAATCCACTTTAACAGAACATCCTGGCTGTGTCCTACACGTGCTTTCCCAAAGCCCACCTGGATTTCCTTGGGAGTTTTTTACCCTTGAAACTCTTTTGCTTCTCATCCAAGAAGCTTCATTAGTTCTGGAGAAGATCTTCCGTGTTCTTCAGAACTGAAGAAGCTTCTTGGATGAGAAGCGAAACCTTTTCAAGGAAGAAAAACCCCAAGAAAGTCTAGTTGGCATTTGGCAAACTTCAGAAACAACACTAGACAAAACATTTTTAAAGGAATTGTGCATTTAAGAAAAAAGGAAAGAAAAACAAGTATGCATCCACTAGTTGGATGCCGATAGTTGTATTACAACAGTAATAGTTCTCCACCCCATCCCCCTCCTTGCAAAACGGGCCCAGAATTTATAGCCACAGGAGCAGACGAACAAATTTTCCCTGATAAGGGATTAAAACAAATCTGTTTACAAATTGTTTACTGTTCAAAACCTGCCTGGCTGGTTCCAGGATATTTCCTAAAATGTCATTTCTTGACAGCCCAGAGATGATGCGTGGCTCCCGAGGGGGCAGTGCTGGCTTGCTCAAATGTGGGAAGGGGACGACCTATGAAGGGGGCATGAGGGAGCCGGCTGTGGCTTACTGGCCAGGTCGCATTGCGCCAGGTGAGGCAGTGGGAGGGAGGGTCTTCGGCTTGTAATGGGGCAGGGTCCGAGCGGGTGTTCCTTCGATAACAACCTGGTCAACCGCTTTCTCTTGGTGCCAGGGGTGACCCACGAACTGGCCAGTACCTTGGACATCCTTCCCACTGTGGCCGCTCTGGCTGGGGTGCCTCTCCCCAACGTCACGCTGGATGGATATGACCTCAGCCCCTTCCTCCTGGGGAAAGGAAAGGTAGGCTTCCGGGGCTGGGCTGGCGGGAGCGAGGGACTTGCTTTGCCCGCCCTGGGAAAGTCTCTCCATCATTCAGGCCCCGTTGGTCCCAAAGGTGCTTTTCCCAAGAGGCAACTCGACTGTCTTCGGGCTGTTGTTGTTTTCCCCCCTTGAAAACATTTCGCTTCTCATCCAAGAAGCTTCTTCAGTTCTTCTTGACTGTTTTCATGATCTGACTAGGTAACATTGTCAATGCTAGAAGGGAGGAGGATTTGGGAGAAGGAGGTGGGGTCCCTGGTGTTCCCTGAGCTGGATGTTTTGTTGCAGGCGTTTCATGACCCAACTAGGGAGCATCATCATTGCTAGAAGAGAGTGAGTTTGTGGAGAGGTAGAGCAGGAGGACGACTCTGGGGTCTCTGGTGCTTTCTGAACTTGGCTGTTTATTTGCAGACGTTTCATGACCCAGCTAGGTAAGCTCACCAGGGCTAGGATGACGCTGTCCTCTCTGATTCTTCCGACAGAGCCCCCGTCAGACCATGTTCTTCTACCCGACGGCTCCTGATGAATTGTATGGGGTTTTTGCTGTCCGCTATGGCAAGTACAAGGCCCACTTCTTCACCAAAGGTGAGCCCTTTATTTATTTATTAAATTTATATGCTGGCCCTCTCACTGTCAAGAGACTCGGGGCGGCTTACGACCTTCCAAAAGCAGACGTAGAAAACATTATAGCTGATGGATGACAGAAAGAAAGAAAGAAAGAGATAGATAGATAGATAGATAGATAGATAGACAGACAGACAGACAGACAGACAGACAGACAGACAGACAGATATGATAGATGATATAGTTGAGATAATGAGATAGATACAGATAGATGATAGAGAAAGAGACAGACAGACAGAGAGAGACAGATAGATGGATAGATGGATAGGTAGATAGATTCTCTGTCTCTGTCTCTCTCCATCCATCCATCCATCTCTCTCTCTCTCTCTCTCTCTCTCCCCCTCCCTATCTACCTACCTACCTACCTACCTACCTATCTACTACCCATCCTACCACAAAGGAACTCTGGGTGATTTACAGTGTTAGAAAGATAAACCTAGCCGGAGGCCCAGGGGCAATGAAACGGCCAATGCCCAGCTGGGACTCCCCCGTCTCTCTTTGGACCCCCAGGATCCTTCAACAGCGCCGCGATCCCCGACCGGGACTGCAGCGGCTTCACCTATCTCACCTCCCGGGAGCCCCCCCAGCTCTTCGACCTCGAGATGGACCCTGAGGAGAACTACAACCTCGTGCAGGCCGGCGCTCAGAAGCCGGAGATCCTGAAGGTCCTTAAGGAGGCCCGCCTGCTGAAAGCCGCCTTTGACGAGAGCATGACCTTTGGGCAGAGCCAGATGGCCTTGGGCAAGGACCCCTCGCTCCAGCCTTGCTGCTCCCCCCAGTGCAGCCCCAAGCCCTCCTGCTGCCACTGTGCCTCCTAGCCCCCCCCTCCTAACACGCCCCGTTGCCCGCAACCCACATCTGGCTCTTGCACCTGTGGACAGAACAGCGGGGTCATTTCCATTTTAACACATTCCCAAGGAGTTTCTGCAATTGTGTTTTTAATCAGGGGGAAAAAAAAGAATCTCATCTTGCTTTCATCAGGAATGAAGATAATGTGCCGTTCTTCCCTGGGGTTGGAGGCTGAAGGGAACTGGAAGTTAATGGATCTGAAGAGGAAGCTGGTACACAGGGCATGGAATAATAGAGCTGGAAGGGACCTTGGAGGTCTTCTAGTCCAACCCGCTGCTGAAGCAGGAGAGCCTAAGCCATGTCAGATAGACAGCTGTCCAGTCTCCTTTGGAAAGCCTCCATTGATGGAGCACCCACCACTTCTGAAGGCAACTTCTGTTCCACTGGATAATGGTCCTCACTGTTAGGAAGTTCCTCCTTAATTCCAGGTTGCTTCTCTCCTTGATGAGTTTCCATCCCTTGTTGCTCATCTTACCTTTCGGAGCTCTGGAAAATAGGTTGAACCCCTCGTCTTTGTAGATGAGGGGGTCAAAGGTAGGTCCCCAGCATGCCCTGGGACCATGTTGGATGAGATGACATTGGCCAAGCCAGAGGGCATTGCTAAAGCCCAGCCTTGACTGCAGATCACTATGTACGTACCAGTCCTTCTCTCACCATGAGAGGGCCTGGCCTTCCCACCTTAAAATCGTAGAATTATAAGGCTGGAAGGGAGATTCCTTCAAGGTCTTTTAGTCTCGTCCACCGCCCTGCATAACGCAGGAGTCCTTATCCCTTCCTGGACCAAAGGATGTTCAGTCTCTCCTTGAAAGCCTCCACTGATGGAGCACCCACAACTCTGGGAAGGAAGTTGTTCCATTAATTGTTCTCACACTCTGGAACTTCCTCCTTCGTTCCAGTTGGATCCCACCTAGAGCAGAATAATAACTTTATTGTCACTTTGAATGTACACCAATCGGCGTACATTAAAAATGAAATTTCATTGCATTCAGCTCTCAGGGTCACCACCTCCGACATACATTACCTAAATAATGACAAAAATAATAAATACAGAATTGTGCATATATTATACCAGTGGTCCCCAACCCCCGGTCCATGGACTAGTACCGGGCTGTGGCATGCCAGCAACCGGTCTGCACAAACAAGCAAAGCCCCATCCGTGGGATGCAGGCAGCACGCAAAACCACGCACTCTCTGGTCCGTGGAAAAACCTCTCTCCACGGAACCGGTCCCTGGTGCCCCAAGAGGTTGGGGACCTCTGTATTATAGGACACAGAGAGTTTGGGTTTGCCCGGCAGTAAAACCTTTGGAAATCGACCCACAAGCTTGCTTCCAGTCTCAACTTTCTGCCTCTTTTCTTAATTCAGTGCTCAGGAAGCAGTTCTGAAAAGATCCTCGGCCTGGATCTGGGACTTCTTTCTTCAAAGGCGAGGGAAATGCGAATTGTTTAATTTGAAGTTTAATTTTAATTTGCAAGTCTTTTTTAATGCAGATACTGTGGACCACTTGAGTGTGGATATTATACTGTGGACATTGACAAGAAGTCCTGGGTGATTTTTCTGCTTTTGGAAAATAAATTCTGATTTCTTAAAAATGGCTCCTGGCTCAGTTACGGTTGCCAGTCCAGAACTATTTTATTTTATTATTACAACTGTATTAACAGTAATACTGTTTTAGGTAGTAGTCCTCTACTTACAACCACAATTGAGCTTTTAGTCCTTGACTCACAACCACGATTGAGCTTTTAGTTGACTCACAACCACGACTGAGTTTGTTGTAGTCCTCGACTTACAACCACAGTTGAGGCTTTTAGTCCTCGACTTAAACTGGGTCCCAAATTTCTGTTAATAAAGAAGAGGCTTGTTAAGTGAGTTTTGCCCCATTTTATGACCTTGTCTCAGTTAAGGGAATCCCTGCCATTGTTAAGTTAGAAACAGGGCAGTTAAGCCTTCCAAAGCATTCCTCTAGCCACAGGTGGCAGTCCTCTAGTTATGACCCTAATGGCACCCAAGCTTTGTGTTGCCAAGTGAAATATTCATTTAGTGAGTTTTGCCCCATTTTACAACATTTCTTGCCACAGTTAATTGGTGCAGTTGTTAAGCGAGTGACATGATTGTTAAGCGAATCCAGCTCTCCCCCCCCGTTTGACTTTGCTTGTCGCCAAAGGGGATCACGTGACTCCCCCCAGGACACCGTCATAAATAAGAATCAGCTGCCAAGCATCACGCGACAGTGGGGATGTTGCAAGTGAAAAACAGTGAATATAAACATAAAAACCCTTGCAGAGGATGTTCAGGCCTCCAGAGGCTCCGTTGCAATGGGTTTCAAACGTGGCACCTTTAAGAGGGCTGGACATCCCCAGTCAGCCTCGCTCTATTGTGTAGACATTCCACACCAGCTTTGCCATGACCACCGGCTACCTTCTCAGGAGTTCTTTGGACCCCCGTTACGGCCAGTGCTGTGTGAATCCAAGACAGGGTTGACCTCACTCAAGGAACAACTCCACACCGAAGGCCACCAGTCTGGGCCGGGGGTGGCTGAGTGACCCTTCCCTTCCAGCCAGACCCGTCTCCTAGCAACTCGGAAGGAGAACCCGCTGATGTCGGCGTCTCAGTGCTGTGGCACCACTTGGACAATGGGGAGGAGAGGCCAGGAGCCGTAGCTGGGCATGGAAACCCAGCCAGGGCTGCTTCTGCCAATCGTGGTCTTGCTGCAGTTGTGGGGGACACAGGGCTACAATCCAGAAAGTGAGTAAGGTCTGGAGGAGGAGGAGGAGGAGGACTGTGTGGTCCCTGGTGCTCTCTGAGCTGGGTTGTTTTCTTGTGGATGTTTCATGACCCAAACTAGGTAACATCATCAGTGCTGGAAGGAATGAGGCTTGCAGAGAGGAGGAGGAGGGGAGGAGAATAGAATAATTATTGTTATTGTGTAACTCACAACGAATTTAAGTGCTGTCCACAGTGCCCCACATAGGGTGTCCCTGTTGAGGCCCACACATTGCTGACTGCCCAGGAGGGTCCTGTTTTAAGCCCACCTGGGACTCCTCAATATCCTTGGGACACAGGGCATTGCCCAGTTGTGGGAACTGGGCAGAGCCAAAGAGAACCCATCAAAGGCTGATCCCCAGATCCAATCCTAAAAGCACCAAACAATCAAAGGCTGATCCCCAGATCCAATCCTAAAAGCACCAAACAATCAAAGGCTGATCCCCAGATCCAATCCTAAAAGCACCAAACACGACAATTTTGTTCCCAGATTGTCTTGGTGGCTAGAGCAGTCACGCTGATCATTTTAAGGTTCCCTCAAATACAGCTCAGGTTAATTATTTTATTAAGTTTGGGTGTTACCTAAGAGTTTTAATTCCTGATATGGAGCTCAGTTTTGCTAACTCTAGCAGCCACACCCTCTGTGGGCAATGAATCGCCTCCCCACAACATGCCTCTCCTTTACAAATTTCTGGAGCAGCGATGAGAGTGATGCAAGGAATGGCCCCATCAATATATCCTTCCTCACAAATCTTTGAGGAATTATATCATACTAAATCACAATAAAGGAATAATCTACCCAGAGTTGTTGGATACCAGATGGGAGGCAAATATATTTCCTAATAAAATCACAATAATAAATTTTGCAAGTTCCCATAATAAGCACAAAACCCACAGGAAACAGAAGTAAGATATAAACATATGAATATATCCAGAGGCAGGTATGGAAGCACGATGGACAGCCTGCTCTGCCTCTGTCTTCAAAGAGTCGAAGATGCTTGAATGTCCTAGAAATGGAGAAGAGCTGAAAAAAATCCCCAGAGGGCACCAGATGTGGGTTAGGAAAATTTTCAGTGGCTCAGCCAGAAATCAGCCATTGGAGAAGATGTAGGAAGCCTGCATTCTGTGCTCTGAGTCATTCCAGAAGCCCCTGAAGATCTGGGCCACAAACACCAAAGGATGTCCGAATGCTACTAAGAGCCCGTCTCGTTTTTAAGGCGGGTCAGCCGTTAGTAGCCCAACAACTGCATCTGCCTATGATTCCCAGCAGCCCTAGCCAGCTTGGCCAATAAAAGGAATGCTGGGAACTATAGTCCGACATTGACTGGGGTACCAGATGACTCTAAACGTACAAAGCACCAAGCAGAGGTGACAGCCATTCCCATTAAAGGACCCCTGTCAGAAATCGCTGGACAGTGTCAAAGCTGCTTTGGCCACCGCCCCTCCTACTTCACAGCCAATCAAATGTCCCCAGGAGAGTTGGCCAAGAGGGACACCAGCACAGCCATCTCCTGCTTATGCTGTGCAAGACTATTGCCTCTGATCCTGGAGGTCATCCAGAGCCTCAATTGACTTAGTGCTCTAAAAGTCCATCTAACTCCCTTTCAAAGTTCCAGCTGACCGATTAACCAGATATATACATAGGTGTGCACACAGACACACACGCACGAGCACACACACGCCATGTGATATTTTCTTCTTGAGATGATCATTGCAGGCATTGACAATCTTGCAAAGCAAAAGGTGCTGAAATAGCCATTTTTTATTTTTTTAAAAAAAATCAAGATCTACAGGAAAGGCTTTAATCAATCCAGGTCCAGGTCACCGTCCTGAGTGGAAACATGTTTCCTGCAAGGCTCCGTCAGGATGGGAAGCAGACAGATCCAGAAGAAGGTTATGGTGTGGTTGAGGTCAGGCCGGGGAGAGCGAGATTGATGCACTCTTTCCATATTTGAGGGGCTGCCAAAGGGATCAACCTTCAAAGCAGGAAGTAACAGATGGACACTAACTAAGGACAGAACCAACACAGAGAAACTTCCTAACAGGGAGGACAATCAACCAGTGGAACGGAAGTTGCCTTCAGAAATTGTGGGTGCTCCATATCTGGAGGTTTTTAAGAAGAGACTGGACAGCCATTTGTCCAGAATGGTATAGGCCAGGGGTAGGCAACCTTGGCTCTTTTATGACTCGTGGACTTCAACTCCCAGAATTCCTGAGCCAGCAGCTGGCTCAGGAATTCTGGAAGTTGAAGTCCACGAGTCATAAAAGAGCCAAGGTTGCCTACCCCCGGTATAGGGTCTCCTGCTCTAGCAGAGAGTTGAAGATCCACAAGGTATCTTCCAACTCTATTATTCCGTAACTGGAAGGAATGCCAGTTTCTGACCCCGTGTACTCTTCCCAATACTGTTGGGCAGGTGAATCCCCTGATGGTTTGGTGGCTTCTACAAAGATTTCCTCTGGCAGTTCCACACAGCTAGAGTGGGACTGTCTTAGCCCCAGTCTGACCCATTTCTCTGTTTCCCCTTCAGCCTGTGGGAAGCGGCCCTTGGGGCCCAAGCATGGCAGAAATGTGCGGATTGTGGGTGGCATTGATGCCATGCCAGGAATGTGGCCGTGGCTTGTCAGCATCCAGATCCCCTCTTCCAACGGACCTCGGCACTCGTGTGGGGGATCCCTCCTGTCCGAGCATTGGGTCCTCACCGCCGCTCATTGCTTTAAGACCAAGAAGAGGTGTGTACAAAATTGGCATCTGACCGGGTCTCTGTAGCAAAGAGGCTGGTGAGACTGAGCCTGGGCAAACACCCAGAGTCGCCCATTGGGGAGATGGGTGGCATACGGTATAAATTTAATAAATAATATTAATCCATGGAGGCGTCAACCCTGGGTTTGGAATATGCAATCTTTCTTGGCATGTTCATGACCTACAATAATCAGCCTTCAGCCGGGTGTCTTCAGAGGATGGGCTAGAAGGAATATGGAGATGACCTTGGGGTAAGAAGAAGCGAGCCATTCAGGGTGGACTTTCAAAAAAATAAATAAATCACACAGTCCAGAAGTGTGGGAAAGAAACTGAAGGTAACCCCAGGCTTTCTATATTCTCTTAAAGGTAAAGGTAAAGGTTCCCCCACACATGCGTGCTAGTCGTTTCCAACTCTAGGGGCCGGTGCTCATCTCCGTTTCAAAGCTGAAGAGCCAGCGCTTGTCCGAGGACGTCTCCATGGTCATGTGGCCGGCATGACTAGACGCCAAAGGCGCACGGAACGCTGTTCCCTTCCCACCGGAGTAGTCCCTATTTTTCTACTTGCATTTTTACGTGCTTTCGAACTGCTAGGTTGGCAGAAGCTGGGACGAGTAACAGGCGCTCACTCTGTTATGCAGCAGTCGGGATTCGACCCGCCAAACTGCCGACCTTCTGATCGACAAGCTCAGCGTCCTAACCCACTGAGTCTAAATTAAGGGTGGCATTCCTGAAATCCCTGAAACCTTGACCTGACCTGACTCCCATCAATTTCAAAGACCACCCATGTTTCCCTGGGTTCCACCCGATGCCTAACCAAATCAAAGCGGGGTTATCTACATGGGATTTTTCTTCAGGGTCTCTGGCTGCCTCCATCCTCCCATAAAATTGGGTTCGGAACCCAGAACAGCATCTTTTCTCCCCGGGACACAGCACAGGAGTGATATTTCTTATTTATGGCCCAATCAGCCTTATCCTCTTCCTTTGCCTTCATCCGGTAAATGACGCTCTCCTTCCTTTGTAGCGTCACACCCAAATGCAAAGATGGCACAATGAAATCCAACTGAGTCTGTTGGAGAGCCACCACCCTGGTTTGGGAAGAGGGCTTAAGTGAGGAATCAGCCCAGACTCACTACATAAACACAAGAGCTTTATGCTCCCTGGAATGCACGAGAGCCCCATCTGGTTGTTCCCAAGGGAAAATGGCCAGTCTGGGGAAGATTCCCGTATTATAGGCAGTGAGCAATAAAGTAGCTAGTTTGAGATTGAAACGTGTGAGACTGATTGGATGTAGTGGATGTAGAAGAAGAAGAGGCAGAGCCAAGGGATGGAGTTAAGTGCCTCATCACCTTAGAATTGTCACATTGCCACAAACAATCTAAGCCCAATGCCTCTTAAATCAGGGGTCTTCAAACCTGGCCCTTTTATGACTTGTGGACTTCAATTCCCAGAATTCCTCAGCCAGGCATGCTGGCTGAGAAATTCTGGGAGTTGAAGTTCACAAGTCATAAAAGGGCCAGGTTTGAAGACCCCTATCTTAAATTGTGTTCACAGTTTTCTGGGCCCAATTTACTACTGGCCCTTAGCTGACTAGATTCTTAGATATATAAGCTTGAACAATAAATCTCTTCTGAACGGCAAGGTCCCGATCCTTTGCATCCTTTATTTGCTTAGGCCTAATGGACGAATCTCACCACCTTTTAACCTGTTAAATATTCCCTGATAGGTTTCAGGGGGTGGTTACAACCTTTTCCTCCCTTCCCCATCCAACTCAGGACTGTGCAGTCTCTTGTTTTAGGCCCCATTCTGGAAAGTGCTGGGTCCACCCTGGGAAACTGTGGCATTCCTAAGATTCCCCCTGCTCCTTTTCCAGGTCCATGTTCCGTCACACGCAGATGGTCCACCCGGCCAGGCCTAAAAAAGAGAAGCTGGCAATACTAACCTGGCCACAAGGAATCATGATTAGTAATGAGTGTTACCTAACCTTAGAGAGCACCCTTCTTGACAAGCTGGAATTCGGGGAGAGTTTGGTCTCTCGAGTTCCAGCCGGTCTCCTCCTAACTGTGCTCTGTTTTTCTGCAGCTCGTTGCATCTTTGGCGGATCGTGGTGGGCGCCACCGATCTTTCTGAGTTGCCCGACAATGTGCAGATACACACTGTGAGCAAAGTCGTGCTCCATCAAGACTATAATCCTCTCACGGAGGATAATGACATCGCGCTGATAGAGCTGGACAGCCCAGTGGCCTTCAACGACTACGTGCAGCCAGCCTGCTTGCCTCGGGTCACGAGGGACTCCGAGACCAACTTCACCAGTTGCTTTGCCACTGGCTGGGGAATCACCGCTGAAAACAGTAAGAAGATGGATGTCCACGTGGAGAGCTTTGAAAATCCTGCCGGGCAGATATTGCTGAGTTCCTAATTAGCTTTTCTTTTCTGCTGAAGCTTGCAACATTTACTTACTCCACTCCCTTCAGATTTGACAGGACAAGGGTTAACCAAAGGTTATTTTTAATTGCACGCAGGTTATGCTCCCTGCAGGTGTGTGCATGTGGGAGGGAGGGAGTGTGTTTCTTCTAGTTAGCTCCTGCGATCTTGAGAAGATCTAGAGAAGTTATGAAGTTTTAGCTCATACTGTGAGCTGCCTTCTTCTACTCCCCTCCAATTAAAGGTACAATAGAGCTAGAAGGGACCTTGGAGGTCTTCTAGTCCAACCCAAGCAGGAGACCCTATACCAGGCAGGTCAAACTGCCAACCCGCATACTAAAACCACGCCCACCCCATTGCCGGCAATGGGGCAAAAGTCGCGATAGGTCGTGCAACGTCACGTGACGTTGTGAGTTTGACATGCCTGCCCTATACCATTTCAGACAAGTGGCTGTCCAGACTTTTCTTAAAAGTTTCCAGTGATGAAGCACCCACAACTTCTGAAGGCAATTTCTGTTCCACTGGTTAATGTCCTCACCGTTAGGAAATTTCTTCCTAGTTCTAGGTTGCTTCTCTCCTTGATGAGTTTCCATCCATTGTTTCTTGTCCTGCCTTCGGCTGCTTTGGAGAATAGCTTGACTCCCTCTTCTTTGGGGCAACCCCTGAGAGATTGGAACACTGCTATCATGTCCCCCCTGGTCCTTCTCTTCATTAAACTACACATGCCCAATTCCAGCAACTGTTCTTCGTATGTTTTAGTCTCCAGTCCCCTGATCATCTTAGTTGCTCTTCTCCGCACTTTTTCCAAGACTCAGCATCTGTTTTGCAATATGGTGACCAAAACCTGGATGCAGGATTCCAGGTGTGGCCTTACTAAATTTTTATAAAGCATTATTGTTCTTTAGACACTTGTGGAGTTCTTGTTATTAGTTCTTAAATAATCTGGGGCAGGGGTTGTTGGGAAAGGAGGAATTGCGAACATCCATGACATGGTAGAAGCCAAATTAATCTATTTCCTTTACTTGGAGGTGTGAAGACCTCTGATGTTTTGCAGGAAGCCAAATTGAATATCTTGGACACCCAGAAGTGCAACAGCAGTCATTGGTATAATGGGGCAATGAGTCCTAACACCTTGTGTGCTGGTTATGAGGAAGGGGGGATCGACACCTGCCAGGTAAGGACCCCCTACTCTTACTCTGCTAGCCTCGGTCTTGGGGTCAGCCCCAATTTGCTTTCCTTCTTATTTTATGATGAAATGACCCCTTTCCCCACAGTCCTTGAAAGGCAAGCCTGCATCTTGTTATCTGCTTCTGCTTCATTAATCAAGGTGTCCCCACTGCAATCAGTTTAAAGGGCAGCCTGAATGCCAGCCTTTGTCGGTGTTTTCTGCTGACACAGGAATACACGATTCAAGCAGAAAAATCGATGTCTTAAATGAGGAAATCTATTTTTAAAGGATTGTAACTTTTTAATTAACTGCACCTTACTCCATTTACTTTGTCTCTTTAACCAAGTGCAGATTCATAAAAAGGTGACTCAACTGAGTCATTCCTTGTGTGTCCGATCACATTTGGCCAATAAGGAATTCTATTCTATTCTATTCTATTCTATTCTATTCT
>JAKJMR010000375.1:449957-462845 GCA_024449315.1 Daboia siamensis
GAATAGAATAGAATAGAATAGAATAGAATAGAATAGAATAGAATAGAGAATGGAATGGAGTGGAATGGAATGGAGTAGAATTAGAATAGAATAGAAATACAGAATGTAATGTAATGTAATGGAATAGAATAGAATAGAATAGAATAGAGAATGGAATGGAATGGAATGGAATAGAATAGAATAGAACAGAATAGAGAATGGAATAGAATGGAATGGAATAGAATTAGAATAGAATAGAAATACAGAATGTAATGTAATGTAATGTAATGTAATAGAATAGAATAGAATAGAATAGAATAGAGTAGAATAGAGAATGGAATGGAATGGAATGGAATAGAATAGATTAGAATAGAATAGAATAGAATAGAGAATGGAATGGAATAGAATAGAATAGAATAGAATAGAATAGAATAGAGAATGGAATGGAATGGAATGGAATAGAATAGAATAGAATAGAATAGAATAGAATAGAATAGAATAGAATAGAATAGAGAATGGAATGGAGTGGAATGGAATGGAATAGAATGGAATGGAATAGAATTAGAATAGAATAGAAATACAGAATGTAATGGGATGGAATGGAATGGAATAGAATAGAATCTGGAAGGGACCTTTGAGGTCTTCAGCCCCCTGGTCAAGCAGGAGGACCTATACCATCTCAGACAGGTGATTGTCCAGTCTCTTTTTAAAAACTTCCAGTGATGGAGCATTCACAGCTTCTGGAGGCAGGTGGTTCCACTGGTTAATTATTCTAACTGCCAGGAAGTTTCTCCTTAATTCCAGGTTGCTTCTCTCTTTGGTCTGTTTCCAACCATGTTTCTCGTCCTGCCCTCTGGTGCTTTGGAGAAGAGCTTGACTGCCTCTTCCTTGGGGCAGCCCCTGAGATACTGGAACACTGCTATCATGTCACCCCTATTTCTTCTTTTCTCTAGACCGGCCAAAGTTACAATCCTTCTCCTTCTCCCCAGCCCTCCCGCAGGGACCGGTCCTCCATCGTCCACTAGGGTGCCGTCAAGGTGTTTTGGGAACTGCTGACATGTTTGGTGTTCAAGGGGTGCTCCAAAGGTTTTGGGGTTGCACCCGAGGCGCCTATGACTATTGGTACAGGTAGTCCTTGACTTACAACAGTTCGCTTAGCGACTGTTTGAAGTTACAACAGCACTGAAAGATGTGACTTATGACCGTTTTCCACACTTACGACCATTGCTGGATCCCCAGGGTCATGTGATTTACATTTGGATGCTTGACAGCTGGTTCATACTTATGACAGTCGCAGTGTCCCGGGGTCACGTGACCATTTTGCATGACTTTCCGACAAGCAGAGTCAACGTTGCAAGCCAGATTCACTTAACAACCCTGTTGCTAACTTAACAACTGCCGTGATTCTCCGTGATTCAGCAGAGTCAAGAAATTGTAAAATAGGTCACTCAGCAAACTTCTCGTTGAGCAACCTAAATTCTGGCCTCAGGTGTGGTCCTAAGTGGAGGCCTTCTACTGCCCCAATTTTCCCTTTTGCTTGAGTGACGCTTTCCCCTTGGCTCTCTCTCTCTGCAGGGGGACAGCGGAGGCCCGTTGATGTGCAAGACCTCCCCCACCTCTCCGTTCTACGTCTTTGGGATCACCAGCTGGGGCAAGGGCTGCGGGGAGGCGAACAGCCCAGGAATTTACACTTCCGTTCAGCACTTCCTTGGGTGGATCCTGGGAGAAATGATTGAAATCGACAAAGGAGCCGCCCCAAAGAGTAAGAGCTCTGTGACCCTCCTCCCGATCAGAACGGTGACTTCCCCACCCATAGAGGACCTGGAAGAGAACTTCATGGACAGATCCCCAGAACCCTTCCTCAGCCCCGACGAGGACGAGGAGGACGACCAAGAGGAGAGCACTCTGAAGGCTTCGTTGAGAGAGACAGAGGGCACGATTGCCCTGCAAGACCCCTTCGTTCCATCGGCGTTTTTACCTCCATCTCTAGAACCTCCGTATATCCCTCTGGAGCAGCTGGTCACCTTGGAGCCCCCCTTCTATCCTAAAGAATTTTCCCCCACAGCGTTGCCTTTTCCGTACATCCCTAGAGAAATCCCCCCGACGACTCCGAAGTCTCCGTTCATCCCGCCTGAAGTCAAGATCAGTGTGGAACCTCCCTACATTCCCGAACAGGAGCCTTATATCACTCCGGAGCCCCCCCTTCTCCCCACACAGCCCAAATATGTCTCCTCCTTATCAGCTGATAAGGCCAGGTCCCATCACTTTTTATTGGCAGGATTCTCTTCTAGAAGAGCTCTCGAACCTCCACGTATTCCCTTAGAGATATCCCACTCTGTTGAGGACCCGTACACCCCTCTAGATCCCCCTTACACTCCTCCAGATCCCCCACAGACCCCTCAGGATTCCCCACACACTCCTCCAGATGCCCCTTACACCCCTCCAGGCCTTCAGTTCATCCCCCAGGTGGCAGCTGTCCCTCTGGAGAGCCCCTACATTCCTCCTGAGACACGTCACCCCATTGAGCGCCCTTATACACCTTTGGGAGACCTGTACGTCCCTCCGGAGCCCCCCTTTGTTCCTCCAGAGAGCCCCAAATTATTGCAGCATCCCTACACCCCCCAGCAGCCCCCATACAGTCCTCTGCAACCCCCCTTCATTCCGGAAGAGGAGACCGCTTTCCTGGAGCAACCTTATTTTCCTCCAGCAAGGCCTCCCCATCTGAGACCTCCTCGTGTTCCTCTGGAGCCCCCGCTGACTCCCACATGGCTTCCGCACAACTCTGGGAAAGGAGAAGCGTCTCTGGAGCACGTGAACTTTCCTCCAGAGAAGGTCCGCCTTCTAGAGCCCTTCTACGCCCACCGAAGGAAAACGCGCTCCCTGAAGCCCTCAACGTTGCCCAAGAGGGATGTCCCTCAGCAGCTCTTAGCTGGTCCTCCAGCTGGCCCACCAAAGCAGGAAGTGCCCGTGGACCTGAAGGCCCCATATCTCACCCCAGGGACATTTGAGCACCAGCAGCGGCAAGAAGCTCCTGCAGACAAACTCTGAACTCCTCACATCCTCTCAAGATGTGACGAATGAGCAGTAAGTGGAGCACATCGCCCCTCTGCTGGAAACCTTGGCTCCGGAGGTCCTATGACGGGACTCAAAGAATCCACGGGTTGTTTGAAGAAAGAAGCAGCCAACTCTGGTCTAGCCTGCTGGGGCCCCTTCGCGTAACCCAATGCCAGTGAACGAAAAGGCCGGCTACAACTATGGCTGCTTCTGTTTGGGCAAGCTGCCTTTGTTTCTCGTAATGGACTTTGATTCTACTTTTTTTTTTTTAAAGGGATGCTATTTCAGCTGCCCTGGGAAACCTTTTAAACGGGAAGATATATAAACCAACAGATCTAACCTTGAAGTGCTTCTCGCTCTTCTTGAGTCTGGCAGTTGCGGGAAATGTTGTGAGTTGCAAACACTCGGCCCACCCAGGACGGTCAGATATTTTCCAGGTCTTCTGCTGATTTGTATTTTGGCAGAGGGTTGGTCTTTGGGATCAAGGGGATCCCTGCTGGAGCCCGCCCATCATCAAGCGATGGGCCGTACAAATTTCCCAGAGAAGCATCCCCTGTGTAAGCTGGGAGAGCAGGAAGAGCCATTATATTATAGAACAGGGGTCTTCCAACTTGGCCCTTTTATGACTTGTGGACTTCAACTCCCATGCTGGCTGAGGAATTCTGGGAGTTGAAGTCCACAAGTCATAAAAGGGCCAAGTTGGAAGACCCCTGTTACAAAAGATAAGCTCAGAATCCTAATGGGTTTGCAAGGCAACTCCTTCTCCAAGCCTCTGAATGCAGGTAGTCCTCATTTAGCAACCACTATTGAAACCAGCTATTTGGATGTTAAGCGAAACCACAACTGTGCCTGCACAACAGGCACAGACTTCAGTTTGCTTTGGTTTACAGACTGTAAGGCCGGTTGCTTGGTAAATGAGGTAGTTGCTAAACAAGGACTACCTGTGTAACATTTAATTCTTAAGAGGGGGTGCAAAGAAGGAAGCCCTGAGTCTGCAGGCAGGTGACACCCCCCCCCCAGCCCACTCAGAAAGGGTGGCTCAGACATGTCTGAGGAGGATAAAGAGGAAAATTTCTGAGTATCTTACTAGTGTTTATCTTACTACTTACTTATTATCTTACTACTAGTTTATCTTACTAGTGTCTAGTCTAAGAAAGAGAAGGGGTGACATGCTATCAATCTTCCAATATCTGAGGGGCTGCCACAAAGAAGTGTGTGTGTGTGTGTGTGTGTGTGTGTGTATGTGTGTGAACCTATTCTCCAACGCACCTGAAAGCAGGACAAGAAGCAATGGATGGAAACTAATCAAGGAGAGAAGCAACCTAGAATTGAGGAGGAATTTCCTGACTGTGAGAACAATTAACTAGTGGAACAACTTGTCTCCAGAAGTTGTGAAGGCTCCAACACTGGAAGTTTTCAAGAGGAGACTGGCCGGCCATTTGTCTGAAATGGTATCTCTTGCTTGAGCAGGGGGCTGGGCTAGATGAGCTCCACGGTCCCTTCCAGCCCTAAGATTCTATAATTCTATGCAGCGACTTAAGATATTCTCTTTCATGGTAAACAATGCTAAGCTGACAAAGGGTGAGTAGCAGGAAGGCGAAGGAATGACGTTGGATAATGGGCTAAAGTTATTTAATGGAAACCAGTGTAACTCAGGATACCTGTTGGTGCTTTTCCGCCTTGCAAACCATCCTTGCATCCACCACAACCACGGAGTGCATCATATACGGCGTTGTGTTTTGGTACATCCTCGGCTCTCCCTTCCTGAGGATTCCTGCAGGTGCCCCCACCATAGCTTTGTCCGTCTGTCCCTTCCTGCCCCACTGTTGCTTTGGGGTCTGGCTCTAGCCTCCTTCACCTGGGGGCTCAGAGCTTCAGAATAATTCTTCTGGGCCACCAAAGATTCCCCTGCCCCCTCTGCCCCCTCCTGTTAACCTGCTTTTCCAAGGGTGACAGTCCACACAGAGAAAGGCTAAAAAGCTAGAAGGGGTTTGCAAAATAGCATTGATGATGTTACCTAGTTGGGTGAGGAAACATCTGCAAGAAAAGAAGCTCAGAGAGCACCAAGGACCCCACAGTTATCCTCCTCCTCCTCCTCCTCCCTGCAAGCCCCCCCCCCCTTCCAGCACTGAGGATGTTCCCTAGTTGGGTCATGGAATGTCTGCAAGAAAACCACCCAGCTCGGAGAGCGTCAAGCACAAAAAGTCACAGAGAAAAAAATAATAATATAATTTCATATAATTGAAAGTTGTGTAGTACAAACGACTGCCAGCACGCTTCTTCTCTGGGACCTGTTTGGAAGGGTTGATAGCTCAGCCGACATTGGCATGCCTGCCGCGTCAACGGTGAATACGAGAGGGTGGCACCTTGGGCTGTGTCCTCGCAAGCCCCTCAACGCCTCCTGGCCGCTCCCACTTGGGGAAAAGTCAGGACCTCCTGGGCCTCGCCCACCCCCTGCCCCAGGCCAGCCCCGTCTCCTGGCAACGCTGCCAGAGAACCCGCTGATGTCAGCCTCTGGAGGGTGAGGATGACTGGAACAATGTGGAACAGATGGCTGGGGCAACCCTCGGGATGGCTGTGCCAGGGGCTCGCCTTTGGCTGGCCGGGGCCCTGTTGCAGCTGGCGGCAACAGACCGGGACAGTCCAGAGAGTAAGCCTGGCTGGTGGGTGGGAAAAGGGGTCAGCTGGATGTTCCCGCTGGGAGTTGTGGCTGGGGTACCTCAGCAGCCCCTCTCCCGTCGGATTGCAGGCTGCCTTCACCCATGTCTCGTGCTGCGTGTCAGGGAGACGTGGATTATGGTTATGGGTCAGCATCCCCTTCCGATTAGTTGTTGGGGAGAACCCAGCTATCCGAGGCCAGAACCGTTGGCACTTGTGGAGCAGCTTTTGGGGTAACCGGCTCCAGCCAAATTCTCTGGTAAACAAGAGGCCGTTAATCACATCCATTATTTAGCATTTTCTTCAAGGATTTGCTTCGGTACTATAGGTGGTCCTCGACTTACAGTCACTCGTTTAGTGACCATTCAAAGTTACAACAGCACTGAAAAAAGGGTCACGGCTGTTTTCCACACTTGCAGCCGTTGCAGCATCCCTGTGGTCACCTGGATCAAAATTCGGACATTTGGCCACTGGCTCGCATTTACAACAGTCGCAGTGTCCTGGGGTCATGTGATCCCCTTTTGTGACATTCCGACCAGGGGAGGCCAGATCCACTTAATGACCATGTGATTAACTTAACAACTGCGGTGATTTGCTTCACAATTGTAGCAAGAAAGGTCATAAAATGGGGCAAAACTCACTTGACAGTTGTCTCATTCAACAACAGAAGTATTGGGCTCTGTTGTGGTCGAAAGTAGAGGACACCCCCCTGTGTTTCCACCCAAACCCACAACTGATGTCTGGCCTTGTTGTTTCCCCTCAGCCTGTGGGGAGAGACCTTTGGCCCCCAACCTGGGCAAAAGCATGCGGATCGTGGGTGGCATCAACACTTTGCCTGGCACCTGGCCATGCCTGGTCAACATCCAGGCACCGTCTGCCAAAGGACCTCAGCACCTGTGTGTGGGATCCATCCTTACCCCCCGCTGGGTGCTCACAGCCGCTCATTGCTTCACATCAGGAAAGAGGTATGGAGCCAATATCTGGCAGCTCCAGAGTCTCTTGCAAGGCCAGGGGTGGGTGACTCGGTGTGGATTTTGCCCCTTGGAGGCAGCTGAAGGGGAACATTTGGAGTTGTGCTCATGTGATTGTGCACCTACTACTCGCAGGGAGCAATCCCCTTGTTGTGATTCAGTGTCAGCCTGTGCTTCCAGCAGCTGAGTCTGATGAATCTGAGGAGGAGGAGGAGGGGCTTGGAGAGCATTTGGTGTCAGAGGGAGGCTCTGATGCACTGCAGGACTGTCAGCCTGGCCCCTCCAGTCATGTTCCTCATGAGGCTCAGTGTTGTGAGTACAAGGTGTCGGACTCAGAGGAGTCACAGCTGAATCTCTTCAGAGATGCTAGAAGCAGAAGGCAATCCAGCAGAGAAGAGCAGAGAAAATCAATGAGGCAACTCAGTGAGAGGAGGAGAAGGCAGTGAGAAGCCACACCTTGGGACTGAGAATAAAAGGTGAAGGTGTGGATGGGGCTGATTGCTGAAGGCAATCGTTTGGAGACATTCTAAGGGAATCCTGGTCTGTTCTTGGTACGTCTGTTTAACTCTTGTTTGTTGACTTTTGTTTGATATTTTGATTCATTAATTGAAGGAAATATTCTGTTGCTTTTTTGTTTGAACTGTAAATAAATTTGGGTTGGGTTTTTCCAGCCTATTGACTGTAAGAAGGAAAAAGGGGTTGTCCCTGACACACAAACAGGGCTGGTCATCGGCTGGAACAAGTCGGCAAGTTTGGGGACCATTAGTTTAGATCAGGGGCCTTCAAACGTGGCCCTTTGATGACTTGTGCACTTCAACTCCCAGAATTCCTCAGCCAGGCACGCGTGCCTGGCTGAGGTATTCTGGGAGTTGAAGTCCACAAGTCATCAAAGGGCCACGTTTGAAGGCCCCTAGTTTAGATCAACTGGAAACTTGATGCTTACATGGAGAGCTGACTTTGAAACATCCATTGTCCCCTCCCCCCCTGCTCACAGATCGTTGCAACCCCAGAGGATCATCATTGGCGCCACGGACATTTCCAATTTGCTGGACATGGCACAATTGCGCTCTGTGTCCCGCATCATCCCCTACCAGGATTACAATTCACCGACCAAGGCCAACGACATTGCACTGGTTGAACTCAGCAGCTCGGTGACTTTTGACGACTATGTTCAACCAGCTTGCTTGCCGCACAGCACCATGGACTCCGAAGCCTTGTTCTCAGACTGCCACGTCAGTGGCTGGCGCACCACCACCCAGAAGGGTAAGCAAAGAGGTATGTAAGCCAGCCAATCTAGAACTAAGGAGACATTTCCTGGCAGTGAGAACAATTAAGCAGTGGAACAGCTGGCCACCAGAAGTTGTGGGCGCTCCATCGCTGGAGGCTGACATGACAATATTTGAGTCCTGCCAGTGCTTAGCAAGGCGTCAAAAACCTGATTACTAAAAAAAAAAAAGGGGGGGGGATTTTGGGTTTTACTGATTAGATTCATTTGTTGTTATAGAAATGGCTAGTTTATAATATTATGGAAAAGTAAAAAGTTGAGGTTTAATGTTAATGCTTCCTTCTCCTGCAACAGAGGAACTCTGTTCTTTTTGATTCATTAATTTGATTCATTAATCCCCCTCACTTCCCCCCCTTTCCCCTCCCCACTGTGTCCTGCTATTTGCTTTTGTACTTTTGTATTTTATTCTATAATGTAATAAAATATTGCAAACTGTAGGAAAAAAGTAAAAAAAAGTTCCAGCTTTAATTTCTTCCGTGGCTGTTCCTTTGCTGAATCGCTTTCCCTTTGCACTGACAAATGTAGGATGGGATTTATCCATGTTTATTAATGTGCACCACGACCAGCTAGCTCGGGGGTCTTCAAACTTCCCCACAGAGAACCGGTCGTTCACCTATTTGAATCCCACCACTGGATTTGCAGCTCATTTGGCTTTCTCTCAGCTACCTAGGAGTCAGGCTGGAAAATGGGGGAGACGGAGACGGGTGAAAGGAGGCGAAAGGTTCTTACAGAAGTAAGAATTATGAAGAGCAATCCTCAGAAAGAAAAACCAACCAACCAACAAACCACAATATCCAGCTAATCTGTCATTTTTGCTCCAGGCAGGAAGACCTCGGCTATCTTGCAGGAAGCCAGAGTGAAGATTCTGGAGACGAGCAAATGCAACAGCAGCTGGTGGTACAATGGGGCCATGAGCCCTTACACCTTGTGCGCGCGGTATGAGGATGCAGGCATTGACACCTGCCAAGTAAGAACCATTGGTGGTTCTCTGGGTCTCTTAGCATCTCCTGGTTGATCCCTTCCACTGGCTCATATTGTGCAGGTTTTTTTGTTCCCCAAGGAGCGGACGCAGCGCAGCAAGCGGAAGACACTGCGTACAACGCGTCGTCGTTTTCCTTCACCTGAGGCGACACTTTCTTTCTCTCTCTCTCTCTCTTTTTTTCTTTCCACAGGGGGACAGCGGGGGGCCCTTAATGTGCAAGGCCTCCCCCACCTCTCCCTTCTACGTGGTTGGGATCACCAGCTGGGGCAAGGGCTGCGGTGAGGGAACCAACCCAGAGATCTACACTTCCACGCAGCCCTTCCTTGAATGGATCCATGGGGAAATGGCGAAGACGGAAGGGGCACCACTCCAGGGGAAGAGACCCCCAAAGGAAGCTTGGGCTAAACATGCGACAATGTTCCCAGCTTTCAAAATGGCGTCGACACAGATCCCCGAGAAATATTTGACGGAGGACCTGATCTACTTTTCTACGACTGAGTTTCCAGAAGTGGACCACGTCCCTTTGCCCAAAGAACCGCCTCCAGTATCCCCTGGCACCACGTATGAGATAGGCAGAGTGCTTCTGCCCACGGACGTCTCTTCATCACCCCCCCCCCTCTGAATCCAGACACGGCGGTCGTGCCTCGTCCTAAATACTCACCTAGCCGAACGTGACCCTCTCCAAACCTTTTCAGAAGGCCAGATGATAACACTGCCCATCTCCAGTTGTTGAAAGCCAGGGCATGCCATTCTCCAGAGACAGGACTGGGCATCCTGGTGCCTTCAGCATTCATCCATCTTACAACTTCATCCTCATCCCTTGGGACCTCTAGATCTCTCTCTAGAGGTAATGCTCACCTTAGAACTTGCATGCAGTTCCCCCCACCCCCCGCAAATCAGACCTCCAGCTCTAACCCCTCTCAATACCCCTGCAGATAAATCTCGCTATAGACCGCCTGAAGTAAAGGCAAATTTGGATTGTGTCTATCAGAAGAAGCTTGCTCAGATACCAAAGTCCACCAGTTTGCTGATGCTGCATATAGAAACCCCTTGCCCCTTTTATGACTTGTGGACTTCAATTCCCAGAGTTCCTGAGCCAGCTATGCTGGCTCAGGAATTCTGGGAGTTGAAGTCCACAAGTCATAAAAGGGGCAAGGTTCTCCACCCCTGATGTAGAAGATGACATTGCAACTCCATAGATCTGTCAGAGCTATTTTATTGGAGGATCCATAAATATCCAGAGAAGCCCTTTTCACTCTGAAGTACCAGCACCCTCGTCCAAATTCCCCATAAATAGTTGCCTCTTTGTGGATTACGTGTCTACTACTGCAGAGGGAACAAGCATTCTCCAAAGTCCCCATAGGTTCCCCTAGAGGCAGCTGAAATTTGAAAGTCCTAAAATAGGAGTCTTCAAACTTGGGTCTTTTATGACGTGTGGACTTCGACTCCCAGAATTCCTCAGCCAGGCACACTGACTGAGGAATTCTGGGAGTTGAAGTCCACAAGCGGGGGGTCTTCAAACTTGGTTCTTTTATGATGTGTGGACTTTGACTCCCAGAATTCCTCAGCCAGGCACGTGTGCCTGGCTGAGGAATTCTGGGCATTGAAGTCCACAAGTCATAAAAGGGCCAAGTTTGAAGACCCCTGTTCTAGATAAACTGATGTTCTTCCTCCATCTTCTGAAAGTAACATTGCATCTGGGAACCTCCAGATATACTCTGCAAAATGGACGCTCGTGTCTTGTGCCGGCCCTTTCCCTAACAGAATGATTTGTCGCCATCCTTCGTGTGTGTCCCCAAGGGTGCAATGATGGTGGGAAAGCACAGCTGTGGTATAGCCTATGGCACATGTTCAACTTGAGATGGTCAGGAAGTGATCTTTTAATGGGCATCTTTAGACAAAGATGACCCCTTCAGCCCTGGACATCACTATAACACTTTCTGCCTTGGTTTCATTTCTTTCACTGAGGACTTTGGGATGGTTAAGATGATGAAAATGGGCAGGAGAAGTGCCAAAAATCCTTTTTCTTCCTGGTAAATCTGAAGACTGCGGACTATAGGCCACGGCCCGTTAGTGGCTCGTGGGCCGGGACTTGGGGACCCCTGTGCTAGAGGATGGTGAGAATAGCACCTGGTTGCAAAATAGCAAGAGGTTGCCATGAAGCAGATAGCCTATCTATGTAATCTGAGCCTGGATCCACATTTTTTAGTTATTTATTATTAAATTTATTGGCCACCCATCTTACCACAGGGTTTACTGTGGGCTGCTCACACCATTAAAAAGACAAAGCTATACCACGCCTACAAACAATAAAAATATGATACTACAACAATATAAATGCTCAACTGGATATTGACCAGGCGCCTCTGCTAAGGTCAGTTGGTGCTGATGGGCCCTAGAAATGGGAGAGGAATAATGGTCTCTAGGCTCACAAGGGGTCCTTCAGGAGCCCATGAGGCTTTTCCAGAGGTGGACACCATGTCTTGGCCTGACAATCCCTCTCTAGCTGCCTCTGATACCCTTACTCAGATCGGAATATTATTATGATGATACTAATACTAATGAGAAGGACGAGGGGGGACATGATAGCAGTGTTCCAATATCTCAGGGGGTGCCCCAAAGAAGAGGGAGTGAAGCTATTCTCCAAAGCACCTGAAAGCAGGACAAGAAGCAACGGATGGAAACTAACTAAGGAGAGAAGCAACCTAGAACTAAGGAGAAACTTCCTGACAGTTAGAACAATTAACCAGTGGAACAACCTGCCTCCAGAGGTGGTGAATGCTCCAACACTGGAAGTTTTTAAGAAGAGACTGGGCAGCCATTTGTCTGAAATGGTATAAGGTTTCCTGCCTGAGCAGAGGGGTTGGACTAGATGACCTCCAAGGTCCCTTCCAACTTTAATATTATGATTATTATGATTATTAATAACTTCAGCAGCTCTTTCAGATTGTTCCAAGAAGAATGCTGTCTCTCCAGGAAGCAGAATTAACAGAATAACTGAGTTGGAAGGGACCTTGGAGGTCTTCTAGTCCAACCCTCTACCCAAGCAGGAGGCCCTACACCAGGGGTCTTCAAAGTAGGCCACTTTAAGACATGTGGACTTCAACTACCAGAATTCTGGGAGTTGAAGTCCACAAGTCTTAAAGTGGCCAACTTTGAAGACCCCTGCGCTACACAATTCTGGACAAATGGCTGTCCTTAAAAAGCCTCCAGTGATGGAGCACCCACAACTTCTGGAGGTGAGCTGTTCCACTGGCTAATTGTTCTGACTGTGAGGAAATTTCTCCTCAGTTCCAGGTTGCTCCAAAGCTGAAGCATGAGGTGCCTCGGCCAACAGAGGCTCTTCCGCCTGACGCTGGTTCAGAAGTGGCCATGGTTGGCCTGCCAACAGAAGCCAACCCGGGCGGGCTCTGTCAGGAAGCTGAGGCTGGCACCGCATCAGCTGGTGCCTCTGCAAAAAACAGATGGATTCAGTGTGGGAGAAAGAACAAATCCACCCCTTCTAGAGATCTTGGATTATGACTCACACCTGGCTGTCCTGGCTGGGGATGATGGGGATTGCAGTAGGGCAGAACGAGACAGCAGCCGACTTCTGTGTCAGTTCTGCAGCCACTTGGGAGAGATGCTGATGGAAGCCGTCAAAGAGATGCATCTGAGCTAGAAGGGCAGGAAATGGATTTTTATAGATACAGACAAGCGATACAAAAGGATATGTCTAGTTCAGGGTTGAACTGTGGGCTCCCTGGAGCTCTCTGAGCTGGTTCTTTCCTTGCAGACCTTCCATGACCCAGTTAGGGAACGTCATTGGTGCTTAGAAGCCTTCTAGCACAAGCCCTGATGGCGTTACCTAGTTTGGCCATGAAATGTTTGCAAGAAAATAACCAAGATCAGAGAGCACCAAGGATGTTATAGTCCTCCTCCTCCTCCTCCTCCTCCTCCTCCTCCTCCTCCTCCTCCTC
>JAKJMR010000375.1:490539-503039 GCA_024449315.1 Daboia siamensis
ACACCTGGGCCTAGGCCTCCCCCTCCCCCTCGCTTCACACCTGGGCCCAAACGTCCCCCTCCCCCTCGCTTCACACCTGGGCCCAAACGTCCCCCTCCCCCTCGCTTCACACCTGGGCATAGGCCTCCTCCTCAGTTCGCACTTGGGTCCAAACGTCCCCCTTGGTTCGTACCTGGGTATAGGCCTCCCCCTCAATTCACTTCTGGGTACAGGCCTCCTCTGTCCTCTCGGTTCACACCTGGGCCCAAACGTCCCCCTCCCCCTCGCTTCACACCTGCTGCCAGGCCTCCTCCAGTGTGGAAGCCCTCACAATGGTACTTCATGCCTCCCACACGATGGTACTTAGTTCCTGGGACAAGGCCGTCAAAATGGGGAACCATAACTCCTTCGTGGAGGAGAACCCACTCTACTCATCGTCCCTGGACAGGGTCTGCCCTATGGGGTCTGACGCAACATTTGAGGATAACTCCCAAGAGGTGGCACTACAGGGCAAGGCCCGCTGGAGGGTTTGGGCAGACCTGGGCCTTACGTCAATTACAAGAGCAACCAAACCCCAAATTATCACCCCCTGGTCATTATGTCGCTTACAACTGGAACCCGGGTTTTGCCCAACCTGGCAGTCAGTCTCCTATACTCTTGCCCCCTAGAGAACCCCAGAGGGGCAGACATCTTAAGAGAAGCAGGAAGGAAGACGCTCTGGGTGGCCTGGTCCCCGGCCTTGTTTGACCATAAGCCAAAAGTCATTTCTTCCACTGGGTCCCCCAATCCCAGCCTCTTGTTCTTTCCAACATTCCCGGTTGAAGTTAGGAGATCTTGCTACACGTTGACTTGGCCTTCTTATAACTAACTTTCATTGGAATTTCTCATAGGACTTTTATGTATTTATTTGGTTCTTTAAAGTGCACGTTGAAATAAAAAAAAAATTAAAATTAATATCGGACGTGTGATGATCTTTGTGGTCTGGAATTATACACTGGGAAATTAATCGCTCTTCGGATTATATAAAAATGGTGCCAACGTGGATTAGGGGAATGAGAAAGAAAGGAGAACTTTGGAGTTCCCATTTTCCTTCGCCCAAGAAAGCCACTTAGAAGCCACTTAGAAGGTGGGTGAAAATAGGTGGTGCAGTGATGATGGAGGTTACATTGTCCTTCTCAATAGAGATGATCCTTTTAGATATTTGCAGGCTGCTATTAGATTTCTCCTCCGTCATCTCTTGGGCAAACTATGCATGGCGTCCTTGGTGCTCTCTCAGCTTGGATGTTTTTCTTGCAGACGTTTCATGACCCAACTCAGTAATATCATTAATGATACTACGAGGGTAGCATTGATGAGTTTGGTAATGAAATGCCTGCAAGAAAAACAACAAAGCTTAGAGACCACCAAAGACCCCAGAGTCCTGCTCCTCCTCCCTTGCAAATCCCAGTCTTTTCTAACATTGATGATGTTTCCTAGTTGGGTCATGAAACATCTGTAAGAAAACAGTCAAGTTCAGAGAGCACCAAGAACCCCTCAGTCCTTTTCTCCTCCTCCTCCTCCTTTTCCTCCTCCTCCTCCTCCTCCTCCTCCTACTACTACTACTACTACTACTACTACTACTACTACTACTACTCCTTGTTCCCCCTGCACAAACCCTACTCTCTTCCCTACTTGGGTCATGAAAAATCTGCAAGAAAACCACTAAGCTCAGAGAGGACCAAGGACACCACATTTCAACCCGAGCTACGAATATACTCGTAGCATCTGCACCCTTCACCATTCCCAAGGGACTTGGCTTCCAAGCCCTTTCCCATTTTGATAGCGCTTCTCTGAACCCGCTCCAGATAGTTTACATTTTTTTGTAAATGTAACTGGACAAAAAGTCCTCCGAGAAGAGTCCAGCCTGTTGCTTGCTCGGATGTCCCGTTGCTGCTGACCCAATAAGACAGCGGGCATTGCCGACCCCTCTCTGCCCCCACGTCCCACGGATTCCATTCCTCAGCAGGGTTGAGTGGTTTTGACGGCCACAGCCAGGTGCCAAAGCGTGTCCCTGCCCTTGACCCTTCTAAAGCAAAGAGCAGCAAAGACTTCAGTGTGATGTCATATTGTCTGTTGGCTGATTGGCTGGGGACTGAAAGGACAGTTTGTGACATCATGAACCACGGGAGCAGGAGGTGGGACCCGACACTTGTTGAGCGATGTAGGATGAAGAAGCTGCTGCTGCTCCTTTGGGCCGTTGACGCGCTGTGTTTAATCTACGATAATGAAGAGGACACTTGCACGTAAGGGAGGGCCACAGCTGGAGGGAGTCACTTCACGGTCAACATTCGGATGTCCTGGTGGCCGGAGCAGGAGGGATGGTTACGATGACCTTGAGGTCCTGCTGGGGGCTTGTCCCAGAAGTGTCCAGACTGTCTGGCTGGACCCAGGAGGAGGAGGAGGAGGAGGAGGAGGAGGAGGAGGAGGAGGAGGAGGAGGAGGAGGAGGAGGAGGAAAGGACCTTGGTTGCCTCCCATATTTCTTTCCTGCCATTCTTCATTCAGTCTGATAACAGAAAACTTCCTCCTGAGGTTTCTTCTGAGAAGAACATCTTGGTGGAAGAAGATTCTTGGATGAGAAGCGAAACATTTTCAAAGGAAAAAAACCCAAGAAGGTCTAAGTTGATTTTGGGAAAAAGGACCTTAGGGACAATCATGATCTGGACGATGGAGAATCTCCATGGACGCCTTGCAGTCTTAGTTCAGTTGTCTTTCTCTCTCTCTCTCTCTCTCTCTCTCTCTGTGTGTGTGTGTGTGTGTATTTGCTGATACTCTACAGGTAGCCCTCAACTTAAGACCATAACTGAGCTCAAAATTTCCCTTGCTAAATGAAACATTCGTTAAGTGAGTTTGCCCCATTTTACCATGTTTCTTGCTGTTGTCGTTAAGTGAACCACTACAGCGATTAAGTTAGTCAAACTGTTGTTAAGTGAACCTGGATTCCCGCTGGACTTTGCTTGTCATAAGTCCTAAGTCACTTTTTTCAGTTGTGATTTGAACAGTCACCAAACAAACCGTTGTAAGTTGAGGATTGCCTGTACATCGGTCATGGGTGTATAATGTGTTTTATTAGTCTTGTATATCTGTGACTGCAGGACCTCAGAGGAGGCCGTAGCTAAATCAATTGATCAATTGCTCCCTTTTTTTACCGCAGGAGGGTGTGTGGCAGCCGGCCACTAGCCATGAGCCACAGCATGCTGCGGATTGTGGGCGGGGTCGATTCCCTGCCAGGAACATGGCCCTGGATTGTCAGCTTCCAGTTCCCGACCCGGCAGGGATTCCACCATTTCTGTGCCGGCTCCTTGATCAATTCTCGCTGGGTTATTTCGACGGCACAATGTTTCCTCATTCTAAAGTAAGCAAAACAACAAACAGCAGAATGTCCCGAGATCAGAAATGGGAACCCGTGTCTCTCTCGGTCAGGGCTCCTCAAACTTGCCCCGTTTTTGACTTGTGGACTTCAACTCCCAGAATTCCTCAGCCAGGCACGCTGGCTGAGGAATTCTGGGAGTTGAAGTCCACAAGTAGGGGTCTTCCAACTTGGCCCTTTTATGACTTGTAGATTTCAACTCCCAGAATTCCGGAATTCTGGGAGTTGAAGTTCACAAGCAGGGGTCTTCCAACTTGGCCCTTTTATGACTCGTGGACTTCACTTCCCAGAATTCCTTAGCCAGGCACGTGTGCCTGACTGAGGAATTCTGGGAGTTGAAGTCCACGAGTCATAAAAGGGCCATGTTTGAAGACCCCTGCTCGAGGTAGTTGTTTCTCAACTGTAGCGCCTTGAAGATGTGTGGACTTCAATTCCCAGAATTCCCCAGCTAGCCAGGCTGGCTGGGAAGTCCATTTTTCTTCAGGTTTTTTTTATTTTTTTTTAATTTTAATTCCATTTATATCCCGCCCTTCTCCGAAGACTCAGGGCGGCTTACAAGCTTTAGCAGTAGCCTTCATTCTATGTATATGCCTGCTTATTAGGGCTTTCACACACACCCCAA
This sequence comes from Daboia siamensis, assembly GCA_024449315.1. Classification (NCBI taxonomy): domain Eukaryota; kingdom Metazoa; phylum Chordata; class Lepidosauria; order Squamata; family Viperidae; genus Daboia; species Daboia siamensis. The sequence continues at coordinate 494,549 of JAKJMR010000375.1, forward strand.
GTGGCATTATTACAAAGTCAGCTTATTGCCCCCAACAATCTGGGTCCTCATTTTACCTCCCTTGGAAGGATGGAAGGCTGAGTCAACCTTGAGCCTGGTGGGATGCGAACCTGCACTAATTGCAGGCAGCTGGTGTTACTTAAGGTTGCCAGATTTGAGAAGGTTCTTCTTCAGAAGTTGTCATACTAGTTTGGGGTCCCACAGGTGCTTTTTCATGAGGCAACTGGACTTTCTTCTTTCTCTCTGAAGACATTTTGCTTCTCATCCAAGAAGCTTCTTCAGCTTTGACTGGATGGTGGGGAATGGAGCTGAAGAAGCTTCTTGGATGAGAAGCAAGATGTCTTCAGAGAGAAAAAAGGAAGTCCAGTGTCTCGTGAAAAAGCACCTTTGGGACAACCGTCACCTGGATGACTGAGAACCTCCACAGTCATACTAGCTGGGGAATTCTGGGAGTTGAATCCATGTATCTTCTGATTGCCATGGTTGAGAAGCTTCTTGTTGAGAAGCTGTCATACTGGAGGGGGGAAGAGTTGATGGCTCTTTTTATCTCTTGGATTTAATTTGCACCTTCTTGGCTTTGACTTCTTCCAGACTGGCCCAGTTGACCGTTAAGAGAAATTGTACTGTGTCAACCATCTTATCAAGGAGAGACCCAATCTATTCCCATTCTCTCCATTTCACTTGATCTCTGGACGCCACAATTCCAAGTTACTTCAGCACTAGAAGCATGGTTATCAAGCTTGATCTCTGGATGTTGCCATTTTAAGCATTCCGCACTAGAAGCATGGTTATTGGAGTCTGACCATCTCTAGAAAGTTGCATGCTTCCAGCTACGATCCAGATTCCATTCAAAATGCCTTAAGGGGTCCCCCCAAAAGAAAGAAGTGTAGAAACATGCAAATTTCTAGAGAAAAGAAACCCACAGAAGTCTGGAGATACCTCCAGAAGGTCCCACTTCAGCTAGAACGTAGAATAATATGTTGGACCTTGGAGGTCTTCTAGCAGATGTCTTTTCGCGGTGTGCTCTTTGGCCTTTCATCCTAGACTCACCACCATTTGCTTGATTTGCTGGGGGTGGGTGGGTTTTGAGACTCTTTGATTTCTCTTGAGTCTGGGGGCTTTCTCGCACTTGTCGCCCACTCCCCTCAGCATAAGAAATAATCTTAGGAAGGAGACTTCCTTCAAGGCTCCTTTCGTCGAGCAGGTAATGAATGAGAGGCTACATGACTCTCATGCCAGGTAGATGCTTGCTGTTTTCCTCAGATAAGGAGGAAGGATCCATTCTTTTAACTGAGCCCCAAATTCTCCACTCTTCCTCCTCTTTGGCATCCCAAGTCCCTAAACTGCAAGGGCTAGTGTGGGAACTGAGGTCAGGATCCTGGCCATTATTGCCTTCCCGTTCCAAGACATCAATGGACCTCTTAAAAGTTGACCTTGCCTTATGTAACGTGATCTCCTGTCTCCCCTCTTACCCAGGTACCTTAAAGTGGAGTACTTCAGGCTGCAGATTGGGGCAACCCAGCGCTCCAAACCTGGGCCTGATGCCCAGACCCGGGTCATCAAGAGAATGGTGCAGCATGCTCACTATGACGAAGACAAGCACTTGAATAACGTTGCCTTGGTAGAAATGGACAAACCCGTCATTTGCAACGATTATGTCCAGCCCGCCTGCTTGCCAGAGGGGGACCTGGACATAGAGTCGCTTACCCACTGCTATATCTGTGGCTGGGGCATCACGATCAGGCAGAGTGAGAGCCCCCAAAATTAAATAAATCGATAATAAACCCCTGACCCTCATCCCTATCCTCATGAAAACTGGGGCTTTAGGTACCCTCTGGGTTCAGTTCCACAACACATCATCAAGTTTGGAGAAAGGTCTGAGAGACACCCAGCCATTGCGTCAGGAGATCTTGAAGGCATCACACTATAGTTTTAGGAAGTACAAAAACAATGTGGTGCTGTGGGTCCTAGGATGGGCATGGGAATATTGGAAGGAAAACAGGGGGAGGAAAAATGGGTCCTCTCCGATAGCATCCTTGGTCTAGTGCAGGGGTAGGCAACCTTGGCTCTTTTATGACTCGTGGACTTCAACTCCCAGAATTCCTGAGCCAGCCACGCTGAGGGGAAAGGGAGAGGTTTCCAAGCTGAGCCATGCTGGCTCAGGAATTCTGGGAGTTGAAGTCCACGAGTTATCAAAGAGCCCAGGTTGCCTACCCCTGGCTCTAGTGAATGCAGGAAGGAGAACATTGTCCTATGGTTGACCCAGAGTTTGGCCACTCCTGTCCTCAGGAACTTTTGTTGCATCTCCTCTTTGTTCATATCTTTATATCAGGCTCAGTGATTGGCGGAAGCTGAACTAGAGAGCCGGGTGAGCCCAAAATAATATTTTAAAGAAATGCTTCTCTTGTAGAGATAGGGATGAGATGAGCTTGATGTTCCAGTGCATTCTTTTGAAGGACAGGAATGGATACTACGTCCCTCTGACTGCACTTCCAAGCTGTCCAAACAGTTTCAAAAGTTAGTGGTGCCATTCACAACCACGTTCTAAACTTAGAAATAGAATCCTAAGCCTGGGAGGGACCTCGGAGGTCTTCTAGTCCAGCCCCCTATTATTTATTTATTTTATTTTTAGTACATTTATATCCCGCCCTTCTCCGAAGACTCAGGGCGGCTTACAAGCTTAGCAGTCCTACTCAAGGCAGGAGCCTTATACCATCCCTGTCAAATGGTTGCGCAGGGTAACTTGGTTAATTTAAACTGTGGAGAGGGTTGGGGAGGGATGTGAGTTTCTTGCACGAACCCAACCTTGTTAGTTTAGGATTCGGTGCGTAGTGTGAAGCCAGTAAGGGATTTGATTCAATAACAAGGTCAACGGCATTATGGGAACTTAATCACAATACAAACGGGGACTTTCCAGTGTGGATCTCTGATATTCATCTCTGATATTCTGTTTGCACCTGAAGCCTGGGCTCAAGAGGTCTGCTGAGTCTCTGGTCAGGGACTGGATACCAGTGGGGTGACACAACCTTCTCTTCTGCTCACAGAGGGAGCCAAATATTCGGACATCCTACAAGAGGCCGAAGTGTCACTGGTGGCCAGAAGTCAGTGCAACAGCTCTGAACGGTATTCGATGCTCATAAGAGAGGAACACCTGTGTGCCGTGTCCGATGATCCCAACAAGGGAAGCTGCCGGGTAAGTGTGCCAAGGGCAGAGGCCTCCTTCCCTTGGAACTGCTGTTCAGGCTCGCTCTCCTCCTCCAGGATTTGAGAGGCACCAGAGAGAGAAAGAGAAAAACATAGATAGTCCTCCTTTAAGGACTATTTGCTCAGCAGTCATTAGAAGTTACAACGGTGCTGTTTTTTTTGTTTGAAAGCATTTCACTTCTCATCTAAGAAGCTTCTTCAGTTCTAACTTCAGTTCTTAGTTCTTCTCCTAGAACTGAAGAAGCTTCTTGGATGAGAAGCAAAACATTTTCAAACAAAAACCAAGAAAGTCCTGTTGCCTTTTGGAAAAAAGCATATCTGGGACAACCATCACCTGGATGATTGAGAATTTCCATAGACCAGAGGTCCCCAACCTTTTGGGGCACCAGGGACTGGTTCTGTGGAGAGAAGTTTTTCTGTGGACCAGAGACGGTGCATTTTCATGTGTTGCCTGCATCCCACAGATGGGGCTTTGCTTGTTTGTGCAGACTGGTTGCTGGCATGCTGAGGCCCAGTACTGGTCCATGGACCGGGGGTTGGGGACCCCTGCCATAAACAACAAGGGGACTTACGACTGGTCCTCGTGGCTGCGGCCATCCTAGCATCCCTGGGCTCATGTGCTTGGCAACTGACTCCCACTATTTGCAAACTTCACTGCTGACGTCTGACGACAAAGTCAAGGAGGAAGCTGACAGGAGGTCAGAAATGAGGATCACAGCAAAGCGGTCAGTTTAGCCCTCTCTGCTAACTCCATCAACTTTGGCAGCCATTCATCCATTGTGGGATTACTAAGGATTTACAAAAGGGCATAAAAGTGATTGCTGAGTCTTCTGCCGTTGTGCATGCCCAGCGACGAAGTGATGCTCCGCCCCCTGGTTATCTTTCCTCTCCCTCTCCCTCTTCCTGCAGGGTGACGGCGGTGGACCCCTGATGTGTAGGACACCCCACACCGAGCGTTACTGGCTGATCGGTCTCAACAGCTGGGGCTCCGGCTGCTCCAGTGCCAAAGCCCCCGGAGTCTTCACTTCCACTCAGTCCTTCCTCTCCTGGATTAGGGACATCCTGGCGAACCCCCCCGCCTCTGGCCTCTCTCCTCCGTTCAGACCAACCACGCCCCGCACCCCTCCCCCTCCGCCCCCAAGCCGGTTCACGGGAGTGTATTACCTCGACCCCATTTATAAGACGGTCAATGGGATGCTAGTTGGGTACTTCCCAGAGGCGAACACGTATAGCCTTCCAACACGCAAGTGGAGGCCGCCGGTGAAACGCACCACCTGGCCTTGGTACACAGGAACCCCGAGGACATTCTCACCTTTCACCTTCCCTCGGATCACACAACGGTGGTCAACTCCCACCACGGTCTTCCTAGGCTGGGGCAAGGGACCTAGCATAATTTATAGGCTGCCCCGGAGAAAGTACACTGCTGTTCCGCACACCACGTATTTTCAGTGGCGTCAACCTCAATCCTGGAACAGGCGCCCTCTTTAAGGAAAGTGGGGACTTCCATCCCATCGTGGCCCAGATGAAGCAACCATGGCCAGGCTTTTTCTGGGCTAACCCCTACCCCCCAGCTCCTGAACTCTTGGCCACCTGCATCCTACTTTTCATTTGCCCCATCCTTTTTAAATCATTTATCAGATTTCTGTACCACTTTTTATCATTTGTCAGATTTCTGTAGCCACGTTTATAAACTCTGAAACAGAGTTGGCCCCTAGCTCCTGGCCCCAAGCTCCACACACCAGCTAAATTTCGGACAGCTTAGGAACATGGCTGCCAACTTCCTTCCGGAGCCCAGAGAGGCTTCTTAGGAAACCTTATTTCAGACTAGGGTGCCAACGCCCTGTTCCAAGGACCAGGAGCCAATGTTCTGGCAAACAGCCTGAGGTCCGTTTCTGGAAGGAGAAGAGCTTCATCAGAGCCCCCAGGGCTTCACACCGTCACCTTGGTCGGCTGAACTCCAATGAATTCTGGCAGCTGCTCTCCTGTAGAAACACACCCCAAATAAAATGTTTCCTTCCAGAAATGTGTCTTATTTATTTCATGGAATACTAAGAAGTTTCACCAGGCACGAGCAATATCTTAGCATTGGGCAGCTGGGAATGAAAAGTAATTGTCCACCATGTCCAGAGAGTGGAGATATCTTGTCGCGCCCCGTGGACCCGACATTCAGCGGGATCCCGATGACTGGCGCTGCACCCACGGACCCTCGCCTCGAGCCACCCACACCCCTCCTGTCTCCCTGACAAACCTGGTCCACGGCAGGCAGCTCCTGCGCCTTTCCCTTCGCCGGAGCAGCAGCGATGGCAACACGGGGGTGCACGGTCAGCTGGGAAGCGCGACGGGCCTGTTGCTGCCGCGGCACCTGTTTCCACGGACAACTGGGGAGTGCGCGCATGCGCAGGATGGCCCAGCCGGTTCCACTTGGTGCCGGAAGGCTCCGCGGCCTCGTTGGGGGATGGGCCTGGATCTGCCGCAAGGCCTGCAACCGAGACGACGCCGGAGCAGATGCAAGGACCCGGCCTCGGCAGGCCTGCGGGGAACTGCTTTCTGCTTCCCACCCTACTGCATGCGGGGCGAGGGGCTGTGGCTTGTAGACCGGCTAGCGCGGCTGAGACCCCGACAGGCCTACGAACTCGATGGTGTGGGGGTCCGTGGCAGGGTGGAGAGGTGTCTGAGGTTCAGGGACAGGTGGCGCCGGCCCAGGGGTGGGGTGTGAGGGTGGCACACAGTGATGGGTCAAGGTATCAGGTGGGGGCTTACCTGGGTGATGGAGGGTGCCGGGGGCCAGGGCAAGGACCGAAAGGCATTTCCGGGGAGAGCGGTCTTTAAGTATGGGATGGGCAGATATGGGTGTGGTTGGGTGGGGTGTGGGCGTTTACGTTCAACAAGTATTTATTTATTTATTTTATTTATTTTATTTTATTACATTTATATACCACCCTTTCCCGAAGGACTCAGGGCGGTTTACAGGGTAATTAAAAACACAGATATAAAAGTTAAAAACAAATTAAAATAAATTATAATAATCCCTGTATTAATTAAAAAACCCAATTGGACTAAATTAAAATTAAAAATTTAGCAGCGTTGGTTGTGAGTAGCGGCCAACGCTGGCTTTGTTTTCCTTGGAATTGCTGTCTGTCGACAATAAACCTTTCCCTGAGGACTTGGTACTCGTTTCGGTTGTATTTATTGGTTGCATTTATCCCTGCTCTCCGGACGAGGGCTGAGACTATGGACTTTATCGTTGAATTACCTGAGAGCAAGGGCCACAACGTCATCTGGACAGTCGTGGACTTATTTTCTAAGCAGGCCCATTTCGTCCCTTGTAAAGGTTTGCCCTCGGCCCGTTGGTTGGCCTGGCTCTTCGTGACACACATTTACTGTCTACATGGGGTACTGCGTCGTATAATATCAGACCGGGGTGTGCAATTCACGGCACGTTTTTGGAGAGTTCGTTTGGTTCATTGGGTCATCACAGGGGTTCAGCACGGCGTATCACCCTAGCACCAATGGTGCTGCAGAACGGGCCAATGCCACCATAGAACGTTATTTGAGGTGCTATGTGTCCTACCAACAGACCAACTGGGTCGACCTTTTGGCGTTTGCAGAAGTGGCATACAATAACGCCGTTCATAGTAGTACAGAGTTCTCCCCCTTTAAGGTAGTGACTGGCAATGAATTCGTCCCAATCCCTGAGTGTACCCCAAAAAACGGGGGGCCCTGTCAGCCTCAAGAGTGGATGAGGCAGATAGGGGAGGCCTGGGGTGCAGCAAAGAAGGCACTGGAGCGAGCTGCGGTAATGTATAAGGAGCAGGCCGACAAAAAATGGAAGGCATTCGCAGTACCAGGGGTGGGGGATCTGGTCTACCTGTCCACCAAATACCTGTGTACGCAGGTCCCCTGTAAGAAACTGGGGCCCAAGTACATCAGACCGTTCTGGGTGGTACAGGTGATTAACCCCGTAATGGTGTAGCTCCAACTACCAAAGATCCTGGGGAGAATCCACCCGGTCTTCCATAGTAGCCTGCTGAAGCCTGCCACCGTGGTCTCTACTGCAGCAGGGGAGGGGGGACCTGGGCCCGTTCACGGCGAGCACTTTGAGGTACAGGAAGTCCTCGACTCCAGGAGACGTAGGGGGGCCATCCAATACCTGATCCGATGGAAGGGGTACCCCATAGAGGAGGCAACATGGGTATGGGAACGGATGTGCATGCTCCTCAGCTAGTGCGGGCGTTCCACTGACAACACCCCGGCAAGCCGAGCGGGGAACAGGTGGAGGCCGCGAGCCAGGTGAATGATTACTTACCCCTTATGTCTTACCCTGCAGGAGGGGCCCTGGTAGGAGGGGCGGCATGTTGCGCCCCGCGGGCCCGACATTCAGCGGGATCCCGACGACCGGTGCTGCACCCACGGACCCTCGCCTCGAGCCACCCACACCCCTCCCGTCTCCCTGACAAACCTGGCCCAAGAAAGAAAATCAGAATTTTTGCGTAAGATGATTTTTTGGGGCTGACGAACTTAATTTTAAAAAATGGTGTTAACAGAAGGGGCGGTTATGAATACTGTTTAAAGTTTGGAGAAATGCCAGCCACAGCACTGTTTTCCCAGGGCAGGGGTAGGCAACCTTGGCTCTTTTAGGACTCGTGGACTTCAACTCCCAGAATTCCTGAGCCAGCATGGTTCACCTTGGAAACCTCTCCCTTTCCCCTCAGCATGGCTGGCTCAGGAATTCTGGGAGTTGAAGTCCAGTGATAAAAGAGCCAAGTGATAAAAGAGCCAAGTGATAAAAGAGCCAAAGTTGCTTACCCCTGGCTTTAGTGTCTCCTCAGGAGACATTCAGGACACCTGGGATGATTTCATTGCATCCACGCAAGAAGCAGTTAGGGGGTTTTCTTCCTTGAGTATCGAATTATAACATCTACCCCACTGTAATATAATTGCTATATTATGGTGATTTTAATAACAGAATAATAGTTAGAGGTCTTCTATTCAACCCCCTCTTCAAGCAGGAGACCCTATACCATTTTGGACAAATGGATGTCCGGTCTCTTCTTAAAAGTCTCTGGTGTTGGAGCACCCACAACTTCTGAAGGGAAACCATTCCACTGGTTGATTGCCCTCACTGTCAGGAAATTTTTCCTTAGTTCTAGGTTGCTTCTCTCTTTGATTGTTTTCCATTATGTCCATTAGTTTTATTATGGTTTTATCTTAATTTATTATTTTAACTCCTGTATTACATTGTCCACATTTTACATATATAATGAGTTGTCATAAGTTGTGACTATAT
>JAKJMR010000375.1:514855-535083 GCA_024449315.1 Daboia siamensis
CTTCGTCTTCCCCTCATGCCAAAGTCCTGCCTGAATCCACAGCTCAAACCAAGGCCACTCCTCTGCTTGAAATTGAAATCGTATCTGAACCAGTATCCAAGTCTCCATCTCGGCCTCCATCTCCACTGAAGACTGAAGGGACATCTCCACTTGCATCTGTAACTCAATCCACTCTCCAAACCTCAGCTGAACACAAAACCCAACCTCTTCCCAAGCCTGAAGTTCCAACAGAGATTGGCTCCACATCTCAAACTGAAGCCCAACCTTCTCCTGAAACAAAACCAGAACGTGAAACTCCCCATCATACAACTACACCTCAGCCTACATCCATAGCTCCACCTCAACCATCTCCTCAGACCGAGCCAGAACTTGTAATTGCAATTCAGCCTGTGACTATAATTCAATCTACATCAGAAGCCCCAATTCAGTCCGAGACCCAACCTTCCCCTCAAACCACGTCTGAACCAGAATCTGAAACGCCAGCTCAGGTGGTCATCATACTTCAGAGTACATCGGAAGCCCCAACGCAGTCTGAGTCCCAAATTTCCGTTCAAACAGGACCAAAAACGGAGCCTGAAGTTCTTGAATCCACAACACTCCAACCACCGCCTGCAACCTCACCGCCCACATCTCAGTCCTCACCAGGAACTACCCCTCAATCCGAAACCTCAAGCCAACCTCACCCCCCGCAGACCCCATCCCAGCTAAACAAGGGGCAGGAAGTCCTACCCCTCATTGAAATCTCCCACACTGACAGCACCGTGTTTAGGTTCTTGAGGGTGATTCGGAAGTTCTTGCGCATCATTAAGAAGGAGAAAAACACTGTGTGGTTCTGGCCCGATTTATCGAACCTGAAACTCATCAAGGATGAAGATCTGGCTTCTGCCGAGGAGGAGTTGGAGAGCCCAGCCGAGGATGACGAGACCTGGTGAATTGGACGGAGATCCAGCATGCCTTTGGCCCACAGGTGTGCCACCAAAGTTGTGAACTCTCGGCAATGCCAGCAACATCCTTCAGGGAGCTGTGGCAGCACACTTATCGAAACCAGAAAGTTTTGTTCAGGGCCCCGCTAATCTCTTGTGCGCCATGTCTTTGGGGCGATGTTACACAGCTCAGGATGGTGAGCTGAGCTCCATCCACACCTGGTGCTTCTGAAGGAGTGTGGTGACCACAGGCAGGGCAAGACCTGCCGGCTGCACGAAAACGGATGACCCGAGGCCCCTGCATCTAATCTTTCCCTGGGACCTCAGCACCGTCTGGAGAAGGCAAGGTATTGGGTTGCATAAATATTTTGTTGTGCATACAAGCAACGCTTAACGTGAAGATCAGCTTCTACAAAGGCTAAGAATCGGAATCTGCATGTTATGTTTAAATCCTGTTTCCCCCCCCTCCTCCGTTTCTTTGTGACAGATGTTTGGCAATGTGTTTCTTAATTGTTTACAAAATGTAAATATCAAATGTGTTTACAAAAAGTATCTCTTCTGGTCCCAGGCTCTTTCATTTTCTGTCGCACTTCTTGTATTTTATATCTCCAAACCGGTTTTTCTTAACGAGGAACATTTGTTTGCCAAGTCAGCTGTAAGTTGTTCAATTCTGCACACCGGCTGTTGAGTCTCCTTTGCAGGTGTAGGAGCTGCACACAAGTTTAGGCCACCCAACAGCAGTGCAGCATCATGAAGGTGTCCTCTCTTTGCCTAATGGCTCTGTTGTGATGGAAGGTGCCATGCCTCTTGTACAACTTCCCAGCTCAGCTCTGGAGCATGGAAGGATTGGCCAAGTGGACCCCATTGAGTTGGTCTAGTTCGCTGCGGTCACTTCCACTATTCCATCTGGCCATCTGAAGAGCGCTGAAGACCATCGAGAGCTGGCAGTGCTTGTGCCCAGTATCCACAGCCAACTATCAGTGGGCTGTGCAATCAACCTTGTGCCCAACCCCACAGCTGGTGCCTTTCCCTGCAGTCACATGCTTCCTGGCACTTCATTGGTAGGTGTGCCGTCTTCATATCCAGCAGTTCACCCTTGTCAAGTGTCTATTTTTTCACTTTGGTCAAGCTGAAGATCAGAGGTGGGTCTTCTCCCCTTCAGACCTTCACCCAAAGGCAGACTTGGTCAGCTTGACCAAAGTGAAAGGGTGAAACTGCTGGATCTGAAGATGGCACACACCTACCGATGAACCGAGGGCCAGCAAGCATCAATCAATCTCCATCTCTGGGGCCAGATGTTGCTTGGGGTGGGGAAGCTTCACCTCAAGGTTGTCTTCTCAATAAACACCACCTACCCATGCTAGTTACTGTTGTGGGTCCTTTACTGCCACACAATGTCCCCCATTCCGAAAAGGTTAAGAACCCTTTGCTCATCCACCCTTGTTGGTGCACTGCTAGGCTCACGAACTTCCCAATTATCAGTCATCACAAATAAAACGGTGGCCATTTTAGCACATTATGGCTGACCACAGCATTTTTCTCCAGCTCATGATCACTCTTGAGAAACCCAGAGAAGTGGGGACCAGCCATTCGAGGACAATAAGATCGTGTCAGAATTCCTAGAGGCTTGCTTGTAGAGATCCTCTCTAGGACTTTGGCTTGGAATGTAACTTTATGGTAAATAACTTGGTCAACACCGTGGAGTGGTGGAAGTCGTCCTTGCTTCAAATTGAATGATCCAAACTAACCCTGTCTGTTAGATGGATCAGTTGTCTGAAGGGATCCATGTAACCTTGAGCTCTCCGTGATCTAATCACGTGATACATCAAAGACCATGGTGAATTATGACCGTTTTTCAGGCTTATGACCACGGAAGCATCCCCGTGGTCACGTGATCAAAGCTCTCGACACTTGGCAGCCGGTTCATATTTACGACGGTTGCAGTGTCTTGAGGTCATGCGATCACTTTCTTGCAATTTTCTGACAAGCAGCCAATGGGGGAAGCCAGGTCTGCTTAAGAACCGTGTTACTAACTGAACTGCAGTGATTCACTTAACAACTGTGGCAAGAAAGGTCGTAAAATGGGGAAAACCTCACGTCACAAATTTCACCCTTAGCCACATAAATTTTGGGCTGAGCTGTGGTTGTCAAGGAGTCCCTGTATTCAGAGTTCTGGGTACACATTCTTTATCTGTTGTGTAGATGAATCTTCCTGGGGACCAAACTGGTCTTGGCATCATCCAGTTTGGGAAAGGGGGTGCCAGGAGGGGATCGCTGTCTCCATAAAGACCTCACACTGGATTGTGATTGTTTTACACACCTTTCCGAGACAGCGTTGCCTGCTCTGCTTGTGTTCCTGGTGCAGAAGGCCCAACCCAGAGCATCGTTGCGTGCTCAGAACGCAACACAACCTGACAGTGCCACACATTTGGGTCCTCTTTCTCAGAGAAGCTACCAAGCTCAGCTCTGGCTTCAAGACTTCCAAAGTTTATTTCTCTGGGTGGAATTTTTTCAACCACAACAATCTAGACTAAGGGTCCTCTAGAAGTAAAACGGGGCACGGAGAAGCCCGGTGTCTACCAGCCGCAGCACCCCGTTCTCTGGGGTGGGAAGCTTGGTCACCCCACTGCCTTCTCCCAGGGCAGCAGGGCCGGTCTCTGTCCGGGGGCCTTCTCCGGGAGGCCCCTGGTTGCCTCCGCCGAGCAGGTGGCGCTGCCCACGGTCTCTGTGCAAGTGGCGGTCCCGTTACTCGTCCCCCGGGCTCAGCTGGACCCAGGAAGGCTGCCCTGGACTGGCCACCTCCGTGGGGGAGTCGTCGTCCTTCGTCTCCAGGTCAAAGTTCTGCAGGGAAGCAAGAGAATCGACGCAGGTGTTGCACACCTGGGCTCTTCCAGGGCAGCGGTCCCAGGCAAGAGAGGGCTTCCAGGTGGAAGGATGGATGGATGAATGGAAGGAAGGAAGAAAGAGAGAGGGAGGGAGGGAGGGAAGGAAGGGAGGAGGGGGAGAGGAAGAAAAAGAGAGGAAGGGAAGGAAAGAAAGAGGAAGGAAAGGAGGAGACAGGGAGGAAAGGGAGGGGCTTCCCCACCTGAGAAAAGCGAGTCAGGGAGAAGCAGCCTCTTGGCTGCCAGCCTCACGAAGGGCCCACCTGCAGCTCCGTCTCTTGGTGGCTGCCACCAGAAACTGCCCCACCTGCACCTAGAGGCTCCTGACTGCCCCCCCCCCCGCCAAAGAGCCGACTCCACTCGGAGCCCCCAGCAGCCGCCTCTCGCGCCCACCCACTGCTCTTACATCCAGCTCCTTTAGGACTTCGTCCATGAAGTCCTCCGAGTTCTGCTTGTAGGCCACGGCCAGCTTGATGGCGTCAGTGAAGAGCTGTGGAGGGGGAACGCGGAGGGTCAATTGGGGGAGGTGGGAGAGAAAGAGGCTGGGCACCTCCTTACCCGCCTCCCGTCTGGCTGGGGAACCCAAGCCTCCCTCCCCCCCTCACCTTCACCACATTGGTGCCATCCGCTGCAGAGACGAAGTAGAGAGGCAGGTTGAGCTTCTTGGCAAAGTTGAAGCTCTTCTGGGTTGCCTTCAGGTCGGCTAGAAAGACGGGAGAGAACCGGCTGACCTCTGGGGCTTTTCAGGAGGGGCCGGGCCTCTCTGACCCGGAAGGAGGCCCAGAGGACACAGACCGAGACAACAGAGGACCTACAGGCTCAATTCGGGGACTGAAATAACTCAACTGACGAGTTTGGGACAAGCACCGAGGAACTAACTGGCCAAATAGGGCAGGTTCTTACAGGGCAACACAGCTGGAAGGGACCTTGGAGGTCTTCTAGTCCAACCTCCTGCTCAAGCAGGAGACCCTATGCCACTTCAGACAAGTGGCTGTCGGGTCTCTTCTTAAAAATGTTCCGTACTGGAGTACCCACAAAATCTGGAGGGAAGCCGCTCCAATGCTTAATTACCAGAATAACGGAGCTGGAAGGGATCTTGAAGGTCTCCTACTTTTACCCCCTACTCAGGCAGGAGACCCTCTATCAGGGGTCCTCAACCTTGGCAACTTTAAGGCTGGTGGTTGACATAGCTTTAACAGGAAGTTCCCTTGTGATGTTCTCCACAACTGGCTGAACAGTCTTGGGACAAGAGGCGTTGTGTGGGCTTACAAAACCTGAAGGCCAAAAGATTCCCCCTTGTCCAAGAAGAGGCTGGATCAGATCTCCTCCCCGGAGGTGAAAAGGGGAGGCCCACCATCGATTTTGTTGGCCACCACGATGCAGGGTATCTGGGGCCGGAATTCACGCAGCTCCTTGTACCAGTTGGTCAGGTTCTTGTAGGTCACCTTCCTCTGGACATCAAAGACCTGGGGGGGGGGGAGAAGAGGAAGAGAGTAGCTTGTCATGCACGAATCAGACCACAACCCATATCTCAGATCCGGGTGGGAGAGGGATGATGGGCGCAAAGAGTCCCAGGAAGAAGTATCTCCTCAACATCGGCAGGCTTGTTCAACATGGTCAGAGACTGGAGGAGTCAGGTGGGGAATTAGTCTGGAATCCTTACGTAGGCACAAAAGAGTGAGTATCTCATCTGCCATCTCACTCCCTCTTTCGCTTGCCTCAGTGCCAGCCTGCCACAGACTCCGCTGGGGGAACTATTTGGGAGGGGGCAAGAGGGAACCTCCTTTGTGTCCCACCAGCATCAGGAAAATGGCGAGGACAACTGAGCCCTGGGGTCAGAAGAAGACTCTATATGACCCTGTAGAGATCCCTCACTCAAGCATTTTGCCCGCTAAGAAAGAGCCGCTGATTTCCCACTGGACAACTGCCACCCGAAGCCCCATGCGCCAGTTCCTTACCATGATGCAAGCATGAGCCTTGTGGTAGTAGGACGGGTGCATGCTCTGGAAACGCTCCTGGCCAGCAGTGTCCCAGAAGTCTGGAAAGCAGGAATTCCACAGCTCACAAAGGACCCACATAACTAACACAATCCCTCTAGGTCGGTCTTTCTCAACCTCTGCATCTTGAAGCTGGGTGGACTTCTGACCCGGAGGAATCTCCAGCCAGCCAGGGGGATGCTGAGAGTGGAAGTCCGCCCGTCTTCAAACGGCCAAAGTTGGGAAACACTTCTCTAAGTCAGAAGAACTCGGGGTCTTCCGAATGCGTGTGGGCTGCGTGAGCCGGAGAGAGAGGCGAGTCGTGGTTCTGCTGCTGAGACCCAACGAGAGGAGGACCTCCTAGCCAGCCAGCTTCTCAGCCCCTCCCACGCTTGGCCCTCAGCGGGCAACCTCCAAACCCTGGACAGGCACGTCCATTGGAAGGGGGTCCCACCCAATGAGGCCAGGGAGAGGACTCCAGGCCGTGGCCCCCACCACTCCATCCACCGGGCCCTTACCCACGAGGACCGTCTTGCCGTCCACGGTGGCCGTGTGCTTGTAGAGGGTCAGGGCGAAGGTGGAGAGCTGCTGGGGCTTGCTGTGGGCCAGGTCAAGGAAAGGAGGCGACGAACCAGGGCGGCCTTCAGAAGGAAGCCAAGAAGAGGCAACCCCACCAACGCAGAGCCTCCAGTGCTTCTGCCCAGCCAGCCAGCCAGCCAGCCCCGAGGCAACTTTAGGAGGGCCTCAGAACACAGTATCCTAGGGCTAAAAGGACCTCAGAGGCCTTCTAGTCTAACCCACCGATCAAAGCAGGAGACCGTACACCATTCCTGGTCAAACGGTTATCCCGTCTCGCGTCGTTTCAAAATTGTAATTCGCAGTTTTAATACAGGCAATCCCCGACCTGATCCTCGTTTAGTGACTGTTCAAAAGATACAGCGGCACTAAGAAAAGTGACTTATGACCCCTTTTCACACTCAAGGCCGTCGCAGCCGCCCCACGGTCATGTGATCGAAATCCAGACGCCCGGCAAATGACTCATATTTACAATGGTCACAGCGTCTCCGGGGGGGGGAGGGGGCGGCTCACGTGATCCCCTTTTGGGAACCTTCTGACCAGCAAAGTCAATGAAGCAGGATTCACTTAATGACTGAGTTACTCACTTAACAACTGCCGTGATTCACTTAACAGCTGTGGCAAGAAAGGTCATAAAATGGGGCAAAAACATTAACAACTGCTCTGCTTAACAACGGAAGATTTGGTCTCGATTGTGGTCGTAAGTCAAGGGCTACCTGCATATTATTTCATTACATTATTTTTCTATTTGTCTTTTTATAAGTTGTAAGGTGCCCCAGGTAGCCTCATAGGAGAAATGGGCAGCAAAAGTATCTCTCTCTCTCTCTCTATATATATATAAAGTAAAATAAAATTATATATAATTTTATATATAATTATATATATATATATAGTTTTATTTTATTTTATTTTATTATTTATTTTATTTTATTTTATTATTTTATTTTATTTTAATTTTATTTATTTTATTTTATTTATAATGAGACTTGTATGCCGCCCTATCTCCCGAAGGACTCAGGGCGGCTAACAACAATAAAATACAAATAAATACAAATATTAAAAAAGAATTAAATTGTGTCAAAGTCCCACTAAAACCAATAAAAACATTTAAAATCATAATTAAAAACCCCATTATCATCAGTCCAGGTCGGCCTGTTGGAAAAGATATGTCTTAAGGTCATGGCGAAAGATATAGATAGAAAGATAGATAGATAGATAGATATAGATACAGATATAGAGAGAGGATAGATGGATATAAACAGATAGATAATGATATAGACAAATAAGAGACAGACAGACAGACACGTACATACATATACAGAAATAGATAGAAATAGATAGACGATAATGATATAGAGACAGACAGACAGATACAAAGATGCATAGAGGCCACCCTGGAAGAATTTGCTTTGGGCACCTGCTGATCCCAAGGAAAACAACCCCGTCTAATTTCCAATTCTCTCCTTTTTTGCACCATCCGAATCTTCAGGGCTGGGCAATTCGGGGAGGGCCTGGCTGCTCTGGATGCTGGAAGAACCCCGCCCCCCAATTCCCCCCCCACCCCCGCCTCGAGCGGGGGAAACACCTGGCCTGCTTTTCCCGGCGTGGAATTTCCACCGGGTTGCCGAGCGTCAAAGGATACAAGCCCTCCATGAGGAAGCGTTCCATCAATCTGCAAAAAGAGGAAAATCGCCGCATTGAGGAAACTGGGTCCGAGGACCCCCCCCCCGCCGCCCAGCCCAGCTTCTGCAGGAGATGGCCAGGCAGGGGCCGAGGGGGGAGGGAGCCAAATGCATCATCGGTCTGGAGTCTCAACACCCCCAAAAGAGAGCTAAATCCACACACACACCCCCGTGAAGCCCATTGGCTCTCATCTGGCCCCAATTTGCTTGACCATTAGCAGATCAGATTCTTGTGAATACAGGCAGTCCTCGATTTACAAAAATTCGTTTAGTGACTGGAGTTACAATGGCACCGGAAAAAGCGAGTGATGGCTGTTTTTCACACTTACGGCCATTGCAAAATCCCGACGGTCAGGGGATCAAAATATGGACACTTAGTAAGTGCTTTATATTTATGACGGTCGCAGCGCCCCGAGGGGGTCACATGATCCCCTTTTGTGACCTCCCAAGCAAAGTCAACGGGGGAAGCCAGATCCACTTAAGCACCATGCGACCAATGTAACGACTGCAGAGAAACACTTCACAACTGCAGCAAGAAAGGTCGTAAAATGGGGCAGAACTCACTTAGCAAATGTCTCACTTAGCGACATAAATTCGAGGACCAGCCAGAGGTACCATGGAATAAGTCCGCATTAAACTCCCTCCTGGCTCCTGGTTTCCTGCGCCTGGCAGGTTTTGGCTCAGCCACTGACCGAGTGGCTGCTTCACGCTGCCGTCCATGGTCCCTTCCCTGGCACCACCACGGATGGCCGCGGAAGTCCACCTCCCAGAAGGAAGCTGACCCCACACGGAAGCCCCCTTAGGAAATTTGCTCTGCCCGGCCATTCATCCCCAGGATGGCTTCACGCGACAGCCGGCTTCCCATGGCATCTTAAAACTCGGCTTGCATCCCCACAGCCACCCGGCCCCGTTGGACCTTGTTGAGTGCGTCGCCAAGACCCACGAAAAGACGGAAGCCAAAAAAGGAGAATATTTGTAGCTGAGGGGTCCTTGGCGCTCTCTTGCAGACCTTTCATGACTCCACTAGGGAACATCATCAGGGCTAGTAGCATCAGCCATGATGGTGACCTAGTTTGGCTAAATGAAAGTCTACCCCCCCCCCCCCAATTCAAGCTCAGAGGGCACCAAGGAGCAACCTTGAAAGCGATCTCTGCTGTGGGTGTGGCGGAAGTTACACGCTTTTCCCAAAGAAATCGGTGTGTGTGTGTGTGTGTGGGGGGGAAAGTTGTGTCAACTGTCTTGGGCAGGGGTCTTCAAACTTGGCCCTTTTACGACTTGTGGACTTCAACTCCCAGAATTCCTCAGCCAGCATGCCTGGCGAAAGAATTCTGGGAGTTGAAGTCCACAAGTCGTAAAAGGGCCAAGTTTGAAGACCCCTGGTCTTGGGCAACTCAACCAGACTGGCCTCAATCAGGACTTCAACTCCCAGAATTCCCCAGCCAGGTCACCTTAGAGACCGTCTAAACACCTGCATGAGATCACCTAAGCGCATCTGGCGCAGCTGCTGGGCCCCCCGCGGGGGTGGGGAGGAAGGGAGCACCTCGGGAGGGAGGCCCCCCGTCCCCTCCTGGCACCTGGGACTTCAGACTCCCCCTCCCCCCATGGGCCAGCTGAGCGACCAGCCGGGGATTCTGGGGGGGGGGGCGGCCTCGGCCCCAAATGGGCTCTCCCACCCCTCGCCCGCCCCCATCCCGGGCTGCAGAGCGCCGGGAGCAGCGCCCCCCGCCCGGGCTGCGGTTGCGGCGGTTGCGCAACTCCCGGAGCCCAACGTGGGGCGGGGGGCGGCGGAGACCCTCCTCCGCCCCGGGGGGGGCGACTCACTTGGACTTGCCCACGGCGCTGTCGCCCAGGCAGATGATCTTCACGTTCTCCTCGGCGTCGTACTTGTCCTGGTCCAGCCCGCCCAGGGGGGGCTCCCCCCGCGGACCCCCCGGCTTGGCCATGCGCCCGCGGCTGCCCAGGCACCGCGCGGAGGGGTGGGGGGGCGGGGAGCCTCCGCCCGGGTCGCCAAGGCTGCGCCCGCGGGCCTCTCCCTCCCGCCCCCAGGCGACGCCGCCTCGGCTGCCGGGCGACCGGCCGGATGCGACGCGCGGCCCCGCTCGCCGCCCCTCCGCTGCCCGCTTCCTCCCGGGGGGGCCGGCGTGCAGAAGCCCTGGCGGCCGCCCGCGTGCCCTGCAAAGACGGGCAGGGCGGGGAGGGGGGGGCAAGCGTGCAAAAGCGTGCAAACGCTTCCCGCTTCCCTTTGCAAACTGGGGCGAGTGAGACGGCAAGAGTGGAAACCGGCGTGCCGACGTGCGCAACGGCTTCTTTGCAAGCCGGAGGGGGATGCCAAGCGTGCAAAAGCCTCTCAGCCTCCCGCTTCCCTTTGCAAAGCGGGGCAGGGAGGAGGCGCGCCCCAAAGGCGCTCCCTTCCCCTGGCACAATCGGGGCAGGGCGCTCAGACGTGCAAGGGTGTCGGTGCAACACTCCCGCTTCCGGCTTCCCCTCGCAAAGCCGGCGTGCACGGGGCAGGGGGGGGGGGGGCGGCAGTCAGTTCCAAGCGTGCAACCGGCGTGCAAAGGCGTTGCAACCTCGCTTCCGGCTTCCCTACACAGCGGAGGAAGAGCGCAAAGGCCTCCCAGCCCCGGAAGGGGCCGTGCTGCTTCCCCACGTGCATGTCTCGTCGCAGCGGCGCGTTTCCTCCCGGTCAAGATGCGGCCCTCCTGGCCGGGGCTGCGGCGGCCACTGCAGCTGACCCTGGCCATCGTCAAGCCCGACGCGGTGGCCCACCCACTCGTGCTGGAGGTAAGTGCAAAGCGCCTGCCCGGGGTGGGCTTTGCACCCTCTTGGATGGGGGGCGGGTCAGCCAGAGGTCTCTGGGGGAGGGGGGTGCGAGGAGCAGGGGAAAAAAAATATCCCCCTCCCCCAACCGTCTAGAGCAGGGTCTCTCCACCTTGACCGCTTTAAGATGGGTGGACTTCAACTCCCAGAAGTCCACCCACCTTAAAGCGACCCAGGTGGAACAGGACCTAGAAGACAGACTCCTAAGGCTGGAGGGACCTCTGAGGTCTTCTAGTCCAACCCCTCCCTGCTCGAGGCAGGAGACCTTATACCAGAGGCCCCCAACCTTTGGGGCACCAGGGACTGGTTACATGGAGGGCTTGTGTGGTTTCGTGCGCTCAAGGATTTGGCTTTGATGGTTTGTGCGGACCGGTTGCTGGCGTGCTGCGGGCCGGTACCGGTTCGCGAACCAGGGGTTGGGGACCCCCCCTGCCTTATACCATCCTTGTTCCACGTCACGTCTGCTTTTGAAAGGTTCCAGCCGTGGATCCCCCACAACCTTGGGGGGCAAGTGATTCCCCATAGTGGACTAAGAGCTGTGGTTGATGTCCGCCTTCTTCTTGAGGGTGGCCAACACCCCTGAGTGAGGCGTGGGGGACCCCAAGGACAAAGGAGGCAGCCAATCGCACCTTTAACTCTTTCACTGCCACACTGCAGTTTTCCGCTCTTAGGGAGCCTTCACATCTGGCCAGCTAAGCAACGGAAGGACCAAACAGCTCCATGGTTGGCCTCTGCTTAGGACATCCGTCGGCCTTGATCCAGCTCTGGTGGTCAACCGGATGTTTCTAGGGTGGGGACAAGCCACGGATGGAAAGCTGCCCCCTGCCCCATTTTAGTTCTGTGGACTTGGGATGGGTGAAGAGGGTCACCACCAGAAACCCACTGGTCAAGGGGGATCCTGTCCTCTGCGAATTGCAGTTGACATGTCTCATCTCCCCACGTTCTGAGGGCATGAAGATTTATTTGGGTTGCACCAAGAACTGTCTGCTATGCTGGGTTTCTAGGTTCCCCTCAGATAGCTGCATTGGTGGGCACCCCAGTCCCTGGAGAGACCCTCACCCACACCCTGTTCTCCAGCATATTCATGACCTTGCGCCCCACAATAGGGCGTCTCCCCTCCCTTCCCTTTGTAGAAGGAGCCGGAGGTCTAGGTCAGGATCTGACTTCCCACTGGTGCATTGAGTAGACTGTGGGTCACCATCAATCTTTATAGATGGAGAAGCTTAGACTTTCTGGGATTCAAATAGGTGAACGACCGGTTTCCTGTGTGGATGCCGCTTCCAGAAATCCATTCTGGGCCTGGGCAACAAAAAATTAGCTATCGGTTCTGCCGAACTGGTGCAAACCTGCTGAATCCCACCACTGCCCAAGACCGCCTCCTTTTGCAGTTGGCTGGCACTGATTTGGGGTCTCTGTTGCGTCCCCAACTTTGGTTATTTTGTATATTTTGTGTTTGGGTTATTTCTCTATAAAAATTGGGATTACGGTCATTCAGTGTGAATTCTAGTGGTCCAGCAGATCTCCAGGGCAAATTGGTTGTGGAGAGCTAAGGTCTTCTCCATGTTTGAACCAATCCTGAGCAAATAGGTGATGGCTCAGTTTGAAAATGTTTTGTAGTCTTCAGTCTGAAGTTTATCATGATTTCAGAAATCTGTTGAGGTGGTCTGTGGAGGTTCTCAATCATCCAGATCGTGATTGTCCCAAAGGTGTTTTTCCCCCCCAAAAAAGGTAAGTGGACTTCCTTGATTATTTTTTCTTTGAAGACATTTTGCTTCTCATCCAAGAAGCTTCTGAAGAACTGAAGAAGCTTTTTGGAAGAGAAGCGAAACGCTTTCAAAAAGTCCAGTTGCTCTTTGGAGGAAGCACCTTTGGGACAATAACAGAGGCCAGTTTTCTCCGAAGCTAAGTGACAAGGTCCCTTGCCCTCACCAAAAACCCTCTGGCCAATGGCCAGATGGTGTGAGGCCTCTGGACTTTTCATGGCCTTCCCCTTGACCTTCTTCTTGGTCTTCTAGGCAGTGCACGAAACCATTCTGAGCCACAAATTCCTGATCGTCCGGACAAAGGATCTCCTCTGGAGCAGGGAGGACAGCCGGAGGTTCTACCAAGAGCATTCAGGTTCTTGTGAAGGCTTCTAGATGCAACAAGGCTAAAATCTTGGTTACTGGGAAATGCTGGGGAAGGGTCTCTTGTCCTCCAGTCCCGTCTTGGGATCCTCTCCAGTGCATCTCAGTTGGCTTCTGGATATCACAGAAGTTGGGCTAGATGGCCCTCAGGTTTGGTCAGAGTTTCGGTGGTCTGAGGCTTCCTGCACCCCGAAGACTTTCATATTCAGATAAAGGTTCATTAAGAGGGAACCTAGAAACCCCAAACCCCCATTTGAGGGCCTCGAAGAAATAATTTCCATCTTTCTAGAGACCAAAATCTGGGCCTCCTAGTGTTGTCCATGTCCGTGTCCCTCATGGGTATGGAGCTGAGCGTCCTTCTGGATGAACCTGCTCCAGGTATGAGCAGACATTCACGCAGTTGGGCTGAAGAAAAGGGTGGGGGCTCAAGGCTTAGTTCCTGCCTGCAGTTCCTTTCTGTGGGTGGGATGGCTTCCTGTGGCCAGGGGTCAAAGGTGAGGTCTTGTAAGCCTTGGCCATCTTGGCTGCTGCAACTCTACGTGAAAGTTGGGATGGGGGCATGCAGACCAAGCCGTAGGTGTTGGGCCCTCCATGCTGGATCCCAGCCACTTTGCGACACAACAGCCCTCCGTCTCGATTGCTGTGGGTCCTCGCTTGCATTGGGGTCCAGCAGGGTGCAGAGCTGGCAGAGCAGAAGCCGCCTTGTTCCTCACAAGTTCTTCTTCCTTCAGGGCGCTTTTTCTACCGGAGGCTGGTGGAGTTCATGTCCAGGTAGGTCCGAAGCTGCTGGTGAGAAGACCACCTGTCTGTTCCCCTTCAAAGGCCTACTGAGGCCTCCTTTTCCCCCAGCTGCCTTCACACCAAGACCTTAATAGTTTTGTTCTAGAGGAGGGTGTAAGTAGCAAGGGGAGTGCTGAAAAAGTAGGAAAAACGGGCCCGACTCCAATCACTTAGTCGCAGCGACCATCGTGACCTTTTTGCCTCCCTGTCAATATTCTGTCTCGCTGTTCCAACGCAAAAGAGGCGGAGAGAGCTGCAGCCATAAACATTTACTGTGTTGTTGGAACAAGAACTAAATTTTCCACCTACGGAAAGGGCGGTTGCTAAAATTCAGTAAAAAAAAAAAAAAAATCACCCTTCCCATCCATGTTTTATGTCCAGCTGAGAAATAGCAAAAATTCCCACCAGATTCCGGATGGGAAAGATGGACAAAAATATTTTAAATTGTAGGAAAAGTTTTACTAGCTGTAGTGTTGCCTCCTTTATCAAGATATTTGTACCTGGGTGCACGTGCGTGTTTGTGTGTGTGTGTAAAAATGGTCCTAATTTGGACACTTAACAAAAACCCAGCTGTCCAGAGAAGACTGTGATGCTGGGAAGGGTGGACATGTGTGTGTGTGTGTGTGTGTGTGTGTGTGTGTGTGTGTACACTCGGTTAGCATGGTTGGAATATCTGGAAGATCGGACACGGGGCAGACCTTCCCCAAAGCACCTTCTGTGTGGTGACTGCATTGATGTGAAAACCTAATGAAAAAGATGTGCGTTGTGTTGTGTTGTGTTGAGTTGCATTGACCACCAGGAGGCAGCAGACGGCCACTTTCATGCATGGCTGGAAATCTCTGTTTGAGGCTTGAGGAGCTGTCCAAGCGCTTTCTCTGTTGACGTTCCAGGTGGGGAAATGTGGGTGTCGTTCTCGATCGAAAGGATTCTAGATTCTGAGGGAGAGAAGGAGGGAGGAAGGAAGGAAGGAAGGAGAAAGGAAAGGAAGGAAGGACAAGGATCCAGAAATAGGCCGAGACCAGGCCGTCCCACGGATTTCTCTCTCCTCGCCCTTCAGTGGTCCCTTGAGAGTTTATATTCTGGCCCACGAGGAAGCTGTCTCTCGCTGGAGATCCCTGATGGGTCCCACCAAGGTGTATCGTGCCCGCCACACTGCCCCGGGATCCATCCGTGGGACTTTGGGACTCACCGACACCCGGAACACCGTCCACGGCTCAGGTGAGCCCCAGAGCGGGATTCGCGTGGCCTCCACGGGTGGCTCCTGAAGGCCTGGGACACTTCAGGGCCCGCGAAACAAGCGCTCAAAACTGGGGGGGGTCCCAGATGGGTGAAGGGCGAGACGGTCACCATCCGCTTTGGATGTGGAAAATCAGCGCCACGGATTGGATCCCTTGTGCCCAATCTAATCTGCCCCGCGAACAATCAAAATTGATTCTGTTGGGCCAGTTCTAGAGATATTGGGGGGTCTCGGGTGCCTGCATGTCTTCTCCAGATATTTGGGAAATTCAGTGCCCCCCAGCAGTTCAGGCAGGATTGGTGCAGATCGGTGCACAGCGGCAGACCAAGAAAGCGTGTTAACGTGCTCCTCCCCTTAAAAGGAGAGTATGGTGAAAGAACCTGATTTTTTTTTATTCCAGAATAAGAAGTGAGGATTGGGGTAAAAAACGAAAGTATCGGGATTCTTCGCTTCAGCCCGACTCGTAAAAGCCCGGGTGAGGGTCCCAACTACGGGGAGGGGGGACCCCAAAAGGTTAAATCTTGGCAAGTGGAACAAACTTTTATTAAAATGGAGGCTTTTCGTTACTCGTCGAAAGAAAACGTCTTCAGTCAAAACGCAAATTTCGGGTTGTCAGAGAGGAGTTGGAAGGAACCAACTCTTGCCATGCAGACTGCAGAGTGTGTGTTTTTGTGTGTGTGGTGTGTGTGTGTGTGTGTGTTTCCCCCCCCCCCCAAATGAAAAGCAGCATGTAAACCTGAGACTTTTGTTCTGGATGATTGAGTCTTCATTTACATACAGGAAGGGATCTTGACCAGTAAGCTGGCTGGGGGATTCTGGGAGTTGAAGTCCATACACTTTCCAGGTTGGAAAAAAAAAACCTGATCTGAAGGAATTCATGTTAAAGGTGGTCCTTGACTTAATGACCGTTGCAGCATCCCCGTGGTCAAATTTCAGAGGCTCGGCAACTGGCATGTACTTGTGACCGTTGCAGTGTCTCGGGGGGTCACGTGATCAGCTTTTCTGACCTTCTGACCAGCTAAGTCAGGGGTGTCAAACTCAATTTCATTGAGGGCCGCATCAGCATTGCGGTTGCCCTCAGGGGGCCGGGTGGGTGTGGCCTGGGTGGGCGTGGTCTACTGGGTGGGCGTGGCCAGAGTGCGTATGGCCTACTGGGTGGGCGTGGCCAGCTCTACATCGTTTGCATCAAGGGTGCCTATGGGGGCCTGGGCAGGAGTGGGACAGATCTGGGGGTCTCTGGCAGGAGGAGGGTCTCTGGGCCGGGGCCAAGGCAGTGGGGGCCGTTCCCTCACTGTTTCCAGGATGGCTTTGCGGGCCGCATGAAACCACTTGGCGGGCCGGATGTGGCCCCCGGGCCTTGTGTTTGACATGTCTGAGCTAAGTCAAGGGGGGAGGCGGATTCATTTAACAAGGAATAAATTTCCTGACAGTGAGAACAATCAACCCGCGGAAGGGCTTCCCTCCAGAGGTTGTGGGTGCTCCATCAATGGAGGATTTTAAGAAGAAATCAATCAGGATAGAGCTGGAAGGGGTCTTGGAGGTCTTCTAGTCCAACCCCTTGCTCTAGCAGGAGACCCTATATGGAGATTGGGCAGCCATTTATCTGAAACGGTACAGAGTTTCCTGCCTGAGCAGCGGGCTGGACTAGAAGACCTCCAAGGTCCCTTCCTGCCCTGTTATTTTATCGTTCGATTATTCTCTTCTTCCTCCTCCCCAGACTCTGCAGCCTCAGCCAGCAAGGAAATTGCCTTCTTCTTCCCAGATTTCAACGAAGAGGAGTGGTACCAGCGTGAGGAGCCACAGCTTTGCAGAGAAACGGGTGGTCCCCACGTGGTCCTGGGTTGCAACCTGAAAGACAGCTAGACGGAGCTGTGAACTGGGCTTCTGCTGTGTCCAGTGGGCAGCCCTCATGAGCTGCAGCTTTATCCCAGCAGGCCAACTTTGCAGTCAGGACACACTCAGCAGACGGGGGTAGGGTTGCCCGTCTTCCTGTGCCAGAGACCTCCATTGTGCAGCCTTCACCGATTCTCACCTTCCCCAGGGTGTTCCAGGCAGGGGGCAGAGTTTCCAGGCTGGGGTGGGGGGCAGCAGCCTGCCTTGGTTCTCTTGAAGCACCTGGGACCAAGGATGACGTCCTTAACCAGGATAGACCTGCCCCCAACTGGTCTTCTCAGAAGAACTGGAAGAACTTTGAAGAAGAACAGAGGGTCGCCATCCTAGAAACACAAGCCAGATTTAAGAAGGATAGTGTTCTGTCCCAGCCTATGTACGTTCTTGTTACTTCACAAAGACAACCCCTCTTTTTAACAGTAGGCTGGAAAAATAAACCCTTTTTATTTGAGTTACAGACCTGATTCTGAAGGAGACCTTGTCCAGAAGGAAAAACGAAGCATGAGTCAAACAGGAAATAACTCACAGGCAAAACGAACACCATGATCTCTTGACACTGAAGTTCTTTGCAAACGGTTGCCTCCAGCAACTGGCCCTGCCCACACATTCCCTTTTTGTTACGCAGCCTTCAAGGTGTGGCTTCTCACTGCTTTCTCCTTCTCCCCTGGAGGTACCCCATTGCCTCCCTCTGCCCTACTCCTGTGACCCGTCTGTGTTTACGAGCATCTCTGAGGTCTTCCAGCTGTGCTTTCTCAGAGTCCAACTCAGCTTCCCAGCACAGCTGGCTATCAGCTTGAGCACGAGTGGAAGGACCAGCCTCTTCATTAGTTTGTAAGTCCTGCAGCTCATCAGAGCCTCCCTCCGACTTCCCCAGACTCAAGTACCGGGATCACAGGCTGGCATGGAATCACAACAGATGGCCTTTTCTGGGGTCAAGCCTGCTCTAGTGTCTCCCCCCCACTGTCTCAAACAGGATCAAAAAACCCCCCCCCCCCCCCCATTGCAGGACGCACAAGCCTGAATTTTTCTCTTGGCTTGCACGTTGGGCAAACCCATCCAGGTTTGTGTAGGATTCCTAGACTGTTGGGAAAAAAGGTGCTCCTTCTCTTAATGGTCAACTTTGTGGTGGGAACCCTTTGTGGTTCACAACTGGATGGTCAGTCTTGGTTTGGGAAGGGGTCTGAAAGGGCTGTGGAGCTGGACAGTGATGGGGCTCCTCACCCCCCTGTATGCCCCTCTCTCTCAGCCTCAGCACCCATGTTATACTTCATGCAACATCCACGGGGAACAGAAACATGGAGGTTACCAAACATTTGTAGGCATCTGGATCCCATGCAGGTGCCTCAAGATCAGGATGTCCAATCTTGTCAAACTTTTAAGACTTGTGGACTTCAACTCCCAGAATATGCTGGCTGGGGAATTCTGGGAGTTGAAGTCCACAAGTCTTAAAACTTGACAAGGTAGGACAGCCCTGCCTTAGACTCTGAGGTGCCCAGCAAAGGACACCAAAAGGTCCCTTGTGATCCTCCAAGCATCATCTCCTCCTCTGGAGAGTTTGGCCTTTGACCTGATTGTATATCTTCCTAAAGTGCTGAACCCAAGAAAGTTGCTTTTTTCCTTTCCTTCCCCCTCCCCCCAAAAGAAAAAAGTGAGCAAACATCAAGGAAGGATTCACCTGCTCCATCTTGGCATTCCTTTCACTGAGACAGCAAGTATTAAGTATTATTAAGAAGAGACGGTCACTTTTTCTGAGATGGTATAGGTTCTCCTGCTTGAGCAGGGGGCTGGACTACAAGACCTCCAGGGTCCCTTCCAGCTCAGCTCTACTCTACTCTACTTTACTCTTAACAGCTGGGGAGGCAATACAGGGTTTGCACCCTCAAAACCAACAGAAAAATTACCATTTATGGGATTTTTTTCTGCCAATCAGATGGACTCTGCTGCTTTTTAGACCTGATGGTTAAATACATCCTTGTTCAGTGGAAGGATGACACCCACTCCAGCCTGGCCTTCAGCCCGGCCTGGCCTGCTGGATCTTCCCCAGGAATGAAAGGTGAAATATGCTCACCTAGAATCCATGTTATGGAACAATTAACAAGTATTTTTTTAAAAAATATTAATTACTGTAATCCCTATTTTGGGTACAAATTCTCCAAACTTATTTAGCTTATTGGTAAATTATTCCTGCAGGGGTGGGGTGGTTTAGAGTTTATTGGGGTTTTATTGTTGGTCAGTTGGGCAGCTGCATAATTTTTCTTAATAAAATAAAAATAAATAAATTTGCTAGATAGGATAAAAAGTGGCACCGAATCTGAATGAGTGGCAAAGCATAAGAAAACTGTCAAGGCGGGACTAGAACTCACCGTCTCCTGGTGTTTGGCCCAAAGTCACCCAGTTGGCTTTCATTCCTAAGGCAGGACTAGAACTCACCGTCTTCTGGTGATTGTCCCAAAGTCACCCAGCTGCCTTTCGTACCTAAGGCAGGACTAGGATTCACCGTCTCCTGGTAATTGGCCCAAAGTCACCCAGTTGCCTTTTTCATGGCTATGGCAGGACTTGAACTCATAGTCTCTCACTTGGTGCCTTAACCCTTAGCTGTATGTTTGAAGCCTCCATCTTGATCTTTTTAAAAAACCACATAACACACTCAAAGTGCGAAGGAGGATTTTTTCTTAGAATCAAAGCCGCTTCCAAGATGAAGGAAGGGAAAATGGTGCTCCTGGGTTAGATTAACCAAAGCGATACGATTTTACAGGTCTAACTGAGATATAAATTTTTCTCAACCCTTCGACGGGGAAGCATTATTGAAAGTAAAAACAGAGTTGGGAACTTCTTATGACTATCTACCATTTTTAATTATAAGATTGCAGCTTCCGATCTTTACACCATGTAATTTCTATTATAAATTGTAGACAATTTGCAGTTGAGGTGGATGACACCGGTTTATAAAGGAGATCAAAGCAACTTGGCGAAAGGATGTGGGAAGCCAAGTGGGTGAGCTTTAAGGCGAAGAATACTCGACCCACGTTGGGCTGGACACATTGTGGACTGCGCAGGTCTGAAATCGAAGCCTGGTTTGCAAGACTGAACCATAACAATCC
Organism: Daboia siamensis; assembly: GCA_024449315.1. NCBI lineage: Eukaryota > Metazoa > Chordata > Lepidosauria > Squamata > Viperidae > Daboia > Daboia siamensis. The sequence goes on from JAKJMR010000375.1 coordinate 534,849, forward strand.
ACAAAAAATCAGGGTTGAGCATTCTGGGCAGACCAGACCACTACAGATTCTTCAACAAAGCTTAATGAAGCAAAATACATGAATCCAGGCAGTGAAATGGACCGGTGACCTGGGTGTGGGGTGTCAGGGAAAGGAACATCCCACGGCCAACGTACTGTGGGACAACTCATCACGGGAGAAGAGTTACACCAGGGCTCTTCAAACTTGGCAACTTTAAGACTTGTGGACTTCAACT
>JAKJMR010000375.1:547577-560074 GCA_024449315.1 Daboia siamensis
TCTTTCTTTCTTTCTTTCTTTCTTTCTTTCTTTCTTTCTTTCTTTCTCCAGCTATGACCCAGATCTTAATGGCCACTCTGGGAGGAACAAACTACAGGAAGCAGAAGCTCCGAATCAACATTTTGAGAATTACAGGCTGGGATTCCTGGGGTCTCTGCCAATTGCTCGGGGTAGTACTGGGGAGGGGAGGGGGCTGCAATCCGAAGACGAAGAGGCAGGGTTCACGGCTGAGACGAGTGCTCGGTTCTTCCTTCTGCCCTGGTTTGGGTGGAGGACCTTGAGGGTTCTTCTCAACTTCTGCTTCTCTCCTCAGATCTGGAGATGTTGCTCATCACTTGCTCCATCTTTGGTCTCTTGGCCAGCCTTACCTGGGCAGGTAAGTTGTTGCCAGTGCTCCAATAGGAACTACAAGGGGAAAAAAAGTCTTAACTTCCAACTCTTTTTAGCACTGCAAAAGATAGGGGTCTTCAAACATGGCAACTTTAAGACTTGTGGACTTCAACTCCCAGAATTCCTCAGCCAGCAAGGGCTGGCTGAGGAATTCTGGGAGTTGAAGTCCACAAGTCTTAAAGTTGCCAAGTTTGAAGACCCCTGGCATAAGATAGCATGACAGCCTCAACCTTTTACTTTTACACGTTAGTATATAACCAGCCATTTCTATAACAACAAGAAATCGATCTAATCGGCAAAACCAAAGTTTCATTTTTTTTCATCACAAGCACAAAATCCAGAAGTGATGCCCAAATGAAAAACATAATTAAATATTTTCTTGACTTAAGCAATCAATTTAATCATTTCCGCTTAATCTTCCTTGCTGTGGAAATAATATATATTTCTTTTTGCATTTAATAATCTTTATAAACTATTCCCATTTATATTAACAAAATTCACTATATTCTTTCAAATTCTTCAACCTGAAAGGGAAATTTTTTTTGTTAAATCCATTTTAAAACGCTAAACTTGTCTTTAAGCTAATACATCTTTTTCTTTAACTTTCTCTTAACATAGATACTTGCAAGTACACTTTCAATAATATTTCACAGGCTTTAGAAATGACTTGTTATATATAAAGGGAAAAATGCATTTTCAAACCCATTTTGCATTAATACCTTCTTTGAATTACAAATTTCAAACTGATAAAAATCCACCTTAATTCCAATTGACTCATTGAATTTAAGTCACTTCTTCCAGCTTATCTTCATGGAATAAAATATTTTTCTTCTCTGGAATGCTTATAGAGGAGTTACCGTATTTTCTGGCATATAAGACGACTTTTTAACCCATGAAAATCTTCTCAAAAGTCAGGGGTCGTCTTATATGCTGGGTGCTGAAACTTTAGGGACAGGGCTGGCTGGAAAACCTGGAGCAGATCTCCCATTTGGTCTGTGCAGGGAAAGCGGGACCAATTTGAGAAGAAGCTGCAGTCTGTGATTTTGCTCCATCTTTGGTCTGGGCGTCTGGGCGGGGTCTGGGCGGCTTTCCTTCTAAAGTTGAAGAGCAGCTGCAGTCTATCCCAACTTGAAAGGCAGGTGGGGAATGCAGCAGCCACAGTAGCTGCTTAGCTCTAAAGACACATTTGACTCAGGAACTGGGCGGGCTGGCTGGCTGAAAAACCTGGAGCGGATCTCCCATTTGGTCTGCACAGGGAAAGCTTTTCAGTGAATTAGGAAAAGTTTAATCCACTTGCACTGTTTTATGTTTACATGTTTGATGACAAACAGCCTTATGTTTATAAGTGACAGTTTTCCTACTAAGTACCTGCATGTCATAAGTATTTGAATTAATATGGTATTAAAATCAAGTCTGATGTTTTTTAATTTTTATTTGGTGTGCGTTGGAAGAGGGGTAGTCTTATACAGCGAATATAACCCAAACCCTATAATTTAACAGGAAATGTAGGGGGTCGTCTTATACGCCCAGTCGTCTTATACACCAGAAAATACGGTACATATTTCTGTTTTGCTTAAGGATTTCTCTACCTTGTTGGTGTCCATGAGGAAAAAGTCCATTTTTATTCTGTTTTCTGAGCAGCTCCAAGTGTTCGGACTGTCTGTCCTTCTGGCACCTTTGCCTATAAAGACGGAAGCGAGTGGCAATGCTACAAATTCTACGAAGATCAGTTCACCTTTCGTGATGCTGAGGTAAGCCATCTGAGGTAACTCGCCTGAGGTAACTCACCTGAGTGGGAAGGGTTCCCTTAAGTTGGCCCAGAGTTTTTCCAAACTTTATAATGCCAAAAAGTTCATCTCATTTTTTTTAATGACTCTCCCTTAAAAAAAAGATAGAAGTCTAAAAGAAAGAGTAAAATAAAATTCCTTAGTAATTCTCTAGAATTCCCTTCAGCTTAGTACTTCGATAATAAATCTGAACAGGATTCATGGGCTGGCTTCACTTCAATGTCCGAGTAAAATTCATTAAAGGAAGCAGTACTGGAATAAGTCATCCTCCTGCTACATTTAAATGGGATTGGGTGTTGTGTGATTTAATAGGTTGGGCAGCTCAGCTACTGTCTTGTCTATGTTGTGGGAACAAGGCCAACAATCACAGGGTTAACAGGGGTTCCTCACTTAGCAACCAATCACAGTTAGGACAGTGATGAAAAGATATCTTTATGGCCAATCCTCACATTTATGACAGTTGCAGTTGACTTAGTAACCGCTTCACTGAATGACTGAGTTGCTGGTTCCAGTTGTGGTTGTTAAACGAGGACTGCTGTACCTTCAAAGGTTCAAGCCATGCGATTTTAAAGTGGGTCCTTGTGTCTCAGGGTGTCTCTTTATTTCCACACACAAAGACACACTTCCTTCCCTCTTCTCTCTCCCTCCCACACCTGGTTTGGATGTCCCACTTTTGTGTGTGTGTGTATCCCACTTCTCACACCACTTTCACATCTTGCTCCGAAGCCCGGGAGCCATTTTCCCCAATATATTTTTTCTTTATTTTTCCTTGTTGGGCAAGAAAGTCATGCTCTCATCTGCAGCCCTTCTTAGGAGAACTTCAGTGGCAGGAACCTAGTTGGGAGGACCTTGTCTGCCCAGACTACAAGACACACAACCACAACCCCCGTCCCCGGGGTTGGTAGGCCTGGATCGTAGCAGGCCTCCAATGGACAACCTGGTTTGTTGGTGCTGAGATATTTTTGGTTCTTCTCTCTTTGCAGGAAGAGTGTCAGTTCAAATGGAAAGGCCATTTAGCATCTCTGACAAAAGACAAGCAGATCAAAAGTGTCGGTGCCTACGTCACTAAAGAAAACCTGGATGGTAAATGTGTCTGGATTGGACTCCGACGAGATGCAGGGTCCAGTTTGGTGAGTCTTTGGTCCTCCTGGCTTTGAGCAACCACCGACTGTTTCCATACAGCTGTTTCCTGAGTCGTGATTTACACCATCCTTGACTAGCCCAGCCACCTTGTTCCATCTCTGTCCCCTGGTGCTGATCTTGTCCCATGTTAATGGGTTAGAGATAGACTGTGTGGTGTTGTATCTAAGCACCATCCCATTGCTGCTCCTGACGCAACAGTTCATTTAGCGACCGTTCAAAGTTACGAAGGTACTGAAAAAAATGATTTATGATTTTTTTCACACCCATGATTGCAGCATCCCCAGGGTCATGTGATTTACCTTCGGATGGTTGAGAACTGGCTCACATTTATGACGGTCGCAGTGTCCCGGGGTCACGTGATCCCCTTTTGTGGCCTTCTGACAAGGAAAAGCAAGATTCACTTAACAACGTGGTTACTAATTTAACACCTGCAGGGATTCACTCAACAAATGGGGCAAGAAAAGTTGTAAAATGAGGCAAAACTCACTTAACAAGTTTGTCACTTAGCAACAGAAAGTTTGGGCTCCGTTGTGGTCATAAGGTGAGGACTACATGTGTTTTAGCCTGGATTCGTGCACTGAGCAGGCTGCTGGACTCAAAGGCCCAGGGATCTTTATAGCCCCAGGAACCTTGGATTCTGTGCATCGCCATAGCCCTTATGCACTTATATGCCGCTTCTTGCATCCAAAGGAACTAGCTGGGTCTCTTTGCTGGGACAATCGAAAAAATTGATGTGCAGGTTGTGAAGTTTTGCTTGATAACAAAATACAGGAAACCAGAATTTGCCTTTAAAAGTATGTATTTATTCAGCTGAATAGAGACGGGCTTCTCTAAAAAGATGAAAAGCCCCAAACAGCAAAGATGTCTTATTTTTATGCCTATTTTGGTTATGTCAGCAATTCACTCAGCAAAGCTGACACACAGAAGATTAAGACTTCGCCCCTTAGCGCTGGCACACTATAGATAAGAAAACAGAATGCAGAAGTAGGCAACCTCGGCTCTTTTGTGACTCGTGGACTTCAACTCCCAGAATTCCTGAGTCAGCATGACTCAGCTTGGAAACCTCTCCCTTTCCCCTCAGCACGGCTGGCTCAGGAATTCTGGGAGTTGAAGTCCACGAGACATAAAAGAGCCAAGGTTGCCTACTCCTGAGCTAGCCTGTTCCCTTTTGGGTATTTCCCCAATACACCCTCTGTTCGCTCTGGGTGTTTCCCCAAGACTCTAGCTGTGCCCGGTTGAGTTAGAGCATTGGGTGTTTGCTGTCTTAGGGCAGGAGTGGGGAACCGTGGCTCTTTTATGATTTGTGGACTTCAACTCCCAGAATTCCTGAGTCAGCATGGCTGGTTCAGGAATTCTGGGTACCGAAGTCCACAAGTCATAGAAGAGCCAAGGTTGCCTACCCCAACTTAGGGTAATGTCTGTGTGGTGCTTGCTTGCACAAAAGCCTAATTAGCAGGACTTCCCCCTTTAAATTAATTTGACCTATATTAGAATTAGAGGGATGCGGTGGCTCAGTGGGTTAGGATGCTGATTGTCGATCAGATGGTCGGCAGTTTGGCGGGTCAAATCCCGAGTGCCGCGTAGCAGAGTGAGCGCCTGTTACTCGTCCCAGCTCCTGCCAACCTAGCAGTTCGAAAGCACGTAAAAAATGCAAGTAGAAAAATAGGGACCACTCCGGTGGGAAGGGAACAGCATTCCGTGCGCCTTTGGCGTCTAGTCATGCCGGCCACATGACCACAGAGATGACCTTGGACAAGCGCTGGCTCTTCGGCTTTGAAACGGAGATGAGCACCGGTCCCTAGAGTCGGAAACGACTAGCACGCATGTGCGGGGGAACCTTTACCTTTACCTATATTAGAATTGGAATTTAATTTTTTTTTATCATCGTCCCCCTCCCCCGTGTTCCCCATTCACCCACCTCAACGCACTTATTCTGCATTGCACAGCAAACTGGTTGGCGCTGGACTGATGGGACACGATCCACGTATAAAAACTGGAGCTATGGTGAACCCGACATTTTGCTAAACCATGAGGCTTGCGTCGGTCTCTCTTCTGCAACTGGTCAGTATGAGAAGCCGTCGTTCCTTAGTGTGGCTGCAGTTTGCCTCTGTAATCCCGGGAAAGCAGTGAAGGGAGGGAAGATGGGGAAGGGAAGGGAAGATGGGAAGGGGAGGGGAAGGGAAGATGGGGAAGGGAGGGGAAGGGAAGGCAGGAGGGAGCTTTGTCAATGCCTGATTTTATTTCAAACATTTATATTTACCTGGCCATTCCCAGGATCCCCCAAGCAGAGACCCAAACGCTTGAGGAAGACCTTAACTGCCTTGATGAAAGAGCTGAGTCTGCTCTAGCCCAGTAGAGAGATTGTTCCAGAGCAGGGAGGGAGCCACGGAAAAAGGATCCTTCCTAGATCCCACCAGATGACAAGGCTTCAATGAGGGAACTGCAGCATGCGCCCCCTTTGTAGGAGAGGAGCTGGAAGGCGGAGTTAAACATGTCATCTGTTTGAGGTCTTTGTGTTGCCACGAGAGACCTAAGTCCAGTCCCCCTGAATTCTCTTGACCCTTATCTAGTGCCAATTTAGCTTTGACGTTAGTTGACTAGATTCTTGCGTGTGGAAGCTGTTTGCACTTGACGCCACCCGTGAGTGGACGAGGGGCAGGCAGATGTGCTTGAGAACAGATGGTCTGCAAGTAGCCCAATCCTGTGGCATATTGGGCTCCAAAGGTGATCACCACCTGTGTTCCTTTCTTTCAGGGTATGAGAGATGGGTTGATATATACTGTAACCGCAAACAGCCTTTCCTCTGCAAATGGAAACCCTCTTAAGCCACGTCTGAAGTGGAGTTCGGGGGGGAGGGGGAGCTCCCCATTGAACAGAAACCTTCCATCTTCTCCATGTGCAAAACGTCTTTGCCAGAAAGACCAGCTGAATGTCAAGCAGTCGGTTCTTCGGTGTCCTCTGAGCTTGCTTCTCTCCCCCTCTTTCTGAAGAATGTGCCCCTCCCTTGATAATAAAGTCTGTTGCTCTGCCCTTGTCTTGAGTTTGGCGTTTCTCTCCCAGGGGGTCCAGGGCCCCTCCCTGAATGCCTCACAGAGGGAAGAGGGTGTTTTCTCTGCAGTTGACTTTCTGGTCGCAAAGACATCCCGTCACCTTATCAGCTCCTTTCCTGGCATCCCTCTCTCCTACCTTTTCTCTCCGAGGGAAATAGGAGACCAATGAGATGAGAAACATGGATCTGTGGAAATAATGTCCCCCTGGAGTGGAAAAAGGTCCACAAGTGCTACCTGCAAAAGGGGCTTATGGTCCAAGGTCAAATTATCCTACTTAGTAGACATTGTGCAAAAATCTAGCCCTCCAGACAAGGGTTTAATTCTGGGGAAGGTAGAATGAGAGAGAGAAGAGGATGAACAACAGCCAAGCAGTTGGGCAAAGTTATATTGGCAGAGGGTACATACTGGAAGGCCTGAAGGATCGGGTTGGGGACAGATCATCATGGAGGAGATCTACCTCATTGCTAAGAGTTGAAGGCACACAATCAATCAACCCTCAAGTATTAGGCTGTTCAATTACACATTTCTGGATTGTGACACCTAACGCTGCATGATACTTCTCTGCAAGCCATCTGTTTGATGGCTGATAACTTGAGGTCTGCTCAGGTCTGTCCAGAGATAAAAACCTGTCATGATGTCATGCTTCTGCTACAAAGACCATGTCCATAAAACCATTAAGATGTTGGTCTTCATGCTTGGGCTTTGATACAGATGAGCTTAAGATCATGGCCAAGATCTGGTGAGGGACCATCACCCAAAGCATAGGAAATGTCAGAATCCATTTATATCACATTCATAAATGTATGTTTAAAACATTATCCCCCCCCCCCCTGGATTCTGCCATCTCCCGAGGAAGGAGGAGCGGATGTGGATTCAGCCTGCCTTAGATTATTTCAAAGACCAAGGGAAACCTTTTGAACTGGGGAACAAAGGGGAGGGTTAGCGAAGGAGGCATCTGGCCTGTGTCTCCATTTCAATCTGTAAAGGAAGAAGGCAATAACCGTAAAGATCCGAAGTTCCCTTTTTCCCACGAAAGGGATGACACGAAGTAAATGATGGGGGGCTGACCAAATGGGATTGAGGGAAGGGGGGTTGAACCTGTAAAACAATACCAGGTCCTGTCTTGTATTTCCACAACCAAACATGTCCTAGTAAAAATTCCTTTTGGACTAGAACTGACTCCAAGAGTTTTTGTTTTCCTAAGACGTGGATTGGGGTGGGTCCTGACAGAAAGTAAGAAGGTTGGGAAGTCCAGTGAACACATAGACTTTAGTCAGGTCCAGTTATCCAGTTTAGGGGTGTGATGGCTCAGTGGTTAAAGATGCCGAGCTTGTCAGCTGCAAAGCTGACAACTGGGTTCAAGCCCTGAACTCCTTTTACTTGCCCCAGCTTCTGCTGATGTCCAGGTTCTGAGGTTTTGCTTGATAACAAAATATAGGAAACCAGAATTTGCCTTCAAAAGTATGTGTTTATTCAGCTGAATAGAGACGGGCTTCTCTAAAAAATGCGAAAAGCCCTGAATAGCAAAGATGTCTTATTTCTGTGCCTATTTTGGTTATGTAAGCAATTCACCCAGCAAAGCTGACACACAGAAGATTAAGACTTTGCCCTTGAGCTCTGGCACACTATAGATAAGAAACTAGAAAATAGAAGTAGCTAGCTGGTTCACTTTTGGGTGTTTCCTCAGGACACCGTCTGTTCGCTCTGGGTGTTTCCCCAAGACTCTAGCTGTGCCCGGGTGAGTTAGAGCATTGGGTGTTTCCTTTGCTGTCCTTTCATGACTCCAGCATTCAGAGGCCTGCAAGTGATCAGAGAGAGAGGGGCCATCTGGACACATTCACTGTCCCCTGAGTCCTGGTCAAGTTGGACCATAAGAAAGGCTGAGCACCAAAGAATTGAGGCCTTTGAACTACGGTGCTTGCGAAGACTCCTGTGAGTCTCTTGGACTGCAAGGTGATCAAACTGATCAGTCCTAGAGGAGATCAACCCTGACTGCTCTTTAGAAGGCCGGATCCTGAAGCGGAAACTCAAATACTTTGGCCACCTAATGAGAAGGAAGGACTCACTGGAGAAGAGCCTAATGCTGGGAAAGGTGGAGGGCAAGAGAAGAAGGGGACGACGGAGAAGGAGGTGGCTGGATGGAGTCACTGAAGCAGGAGGCGTGAGCTTAAATGGACTCCAGAAGATGGTAGAGGACAGGAAGGCCTGGAGGAACGTTGTCCATAGGGTGGCGATGGGTCGGACACGATTTCGCAACTAACAACAACAAAGTCCTGGTCAGCACTGCCCAGTTTGAAAACATGTAAATGCAAGTAGATAAATAGGTACCACTTCGGTGGGAAGGTAACAGTATGCCTTTGGTCAGTGGTGGGATTCATCCAGTTCGCACCACTTCGGCAGAACCAGTACCTAATTTTTTGTTTCCCAGGTCCAGAATGAATTTCCGGAAGTGACATCCAGACAGAGAACCGGTTGCTCACATATTTGAATCGCGCAACCTTGGCAACTTGAAGACGCGTGGACCTCAGTTCCCAGAATTCCCCAGCCAGCATCACGTGATAAAACATAGCATCGCTGGCTGGAGAAGCCTGTTAGTTGAGGTCCATGTGTCTTCAAGTTGCCAAAGTTGCCAAACACTGTTCTATGGTGTTCTCTCACACCAAATGAATGTTGCGTGTGTGGCATCAAGTAGGTTCTTATGGTCAGCTGAACATGTTATTGTCCATGTTGGTGTTCTTTACTTTCTCAAGATCGTTCTAGCTTTTTCACACCAAAACTGGATATGAATAATAAATTTATTTCATTGTTCCTGCCTGACATTTCAACATTATCAAAGGTGGCAGATATTAGATTTCAGCAGAAGGGAATGCTGGAAAACAAAAAAAAAAAGAAGAAAAAGTTTGACCCAGAGAAAAGGAATTGAAGCGAGTAGAAGGAAGTGTGTAAAACCATTTTGATTCTTTCCAGGAAGATATTTCTTCTCTTCATCATGCATGGGCAAGATGGTGACATTCATCTTCTCATGCATGAGATTAAATGTTTCACCCTCTTGATCTCTTCACTGCGGAGTAGAGTTTCCCAACTGGGAAGGATATATTTTTCGAATGCTTTCTCCTACACAGGACAAATATTCTTTTATTGCCCCAAAGATGCTTTTTCAAAAGGCAACTAGACATTGTTTTTCCTCGAAGATGTTTCACTTTTCATCCCAGCAGCTTCTTCAGTTCTGATGGAATGGTGAATCCATTCCATCAGAACTGAAGAAGCTTCTTGGATGAGAAGCGGAATGTCTTCAAGGAAAAACAAAGTCCAGTTGCCTTTTGGAAAAGCACCTTTGGGACAACCTGGATGACTCAGAATCTCCATAGACATTTTTTTACTGGCAATAAAATGAACATAAGTACTGAAAAAAATGGAGCTTTTTATTGAGTACTTGAATTACTGAATTATTACACTGAATTATTATTATTAATCACATGAATTACTGAAAAAAGGGCTCTTGAAAGAATTAAGTACATCCAAACCACAACTAAACTTAATCTGCAGCTGTGTCTTAAAACTAAGATGAATTTTGAGTCTGTCTCTCAGGGGCTGGTAAATTTACAAGATGTACAATACTATTGTTGTTGTTCAAGAAAGTAAAAATCTACACAAGGCAACTTGTTATGGGGCTTGCAGGGTCCAAGTTATGATAGAACAGAATGCTGAATTAATATGATCTCTTTCATTGTTGTCTCATAAGAAATGTTTTATCTTGAGTAAGTTCATTGACTAGTTCCTATGTAGCAGTTTCATTTTTTAGAGAACACACACACACACACACACACACACACACACACACACACACAGCAAAATGAAGTCTGCCCCATCTTCTAGATGTTGAGAAGCTTCCTCAGGGCCCCCTTCACTTCCTTGTTGCGGAGGCTGTAGATCAAGGGGTTCAACATTGGGGTGACGATGCAAAACATGGTGGAGATCAAGGTGTCCACCACTACAGAGTAGCCAGCACTTGGCTGGTTGTAGTTCACAAAGGCATTTCCAACAAAGAGTGTTACTACAGTAATGTGTGAAGCGCAGGTGGAGAAGGCTTTGCGCCTGCCAATCTTGGAGCGGATCTGCAAAATGGAGGACAAAATGTAGAAATAGGACAGGACAATGAGGAGAACAGGGATGAGGCCCACCAAGGTGCTGTTGATATAACTGACCAATGTGTTGACTGAAATGTCACTGCAAGCAATTTTCAACAATGGGGGGACATCACAAAACATGTGAGGGACCTGGAGGTGTCCACAGAAATCTAGTCTAGAGGCCAGGGCAGCATAGATAGCTGAGTCCAGAAAGCCCCAAAGCCAAACGGCCACAGACATCTGGACACACAACTTGCCCCTCATGAGGTGTTCATAGTGCAAAGGTTGGCAGATGGCAGCATAGCGGTCATAGGCCATGACGGCCAGCAGTGCCGGCTCACATCCTGCAAAGCCAATCAGGAAGAAGGCTTGTGCCAGGCATTGGGTGTAGGAGATGGTGTACTGCTGGCGTAGGAAGTTCACCAGGATCTTTGGTACCACCACAGAGGAAAGACAAACATCCAAGAAGGAGAGTTGGCTGAGGAAGAAATACATGGGGGTGTGAAGACGGGAATCCAGTAGAATCAGAATTATGATTGTGACATTGCTCACCAGAGTGACCAAATATTCAGTAACGAACACCAAGAAAAGGTGGATTTCGTGACTGAGAAGGCTGGAGAAACCCAGGAGGATGAATTCTGTCCCTTGGGTTTTGTTCTGGGCATCCATGAGATAAAAAAGGGAACAGCTGGCAAAACAGAAAAATGCATGTCAAGAAAGCAAAGAGGAGTAATGAATTTTGGAGAACGCATGTAAGAGGCAAAATGTCTTTATTCTCCATGGAGAATGAAATATTAAGAATCTCTTATACCTAAATATAACCTTATTAAGAGTCAAATATATATGGGTTGATGTTTCAAGGACTTCCTTCCTTCCTTCCTTCCTTCCTTCCTTCCTTCCTTCCTTCCTTCCTTCCTTCCTTCCTTCCTTCCTTCCTTCCTTCCTTCCTTCCTTCCTTCCTTCTCAACTGCAACAAGAATGATTAGGGGACTGGGGGCTAAAACTTACGAAGAACAGTTACAGGAACTGGGTATGTCTATTCAGGGGTAGGCAACCTTGGGTCTTTTATGACTCGTGGACTTCAACTCCCAGAATTCCTGAATTCCTTTTCCCTCAGCATGGCTGGCTCAGGAATTCTGGGAGTTGAAGTCCACAAGTCATAAAAGAGCCAAGGTTGCCTAACCCTAGTCTAGTCTAATGAAAAGAAGGACTAGGGGAGACATGATAGCAATCTTACAATATTTGGGGCTCCTACAAAGACAAGGGGTCCAAGTATTTTTACAAAGCACCCAAAGAGAAGACAAGAAATGATGGAAACTAACCAAGGAGAAAAGCAATCTAGAACTAAGGAGAATTTTCCTAATTTCTCAGCAATCAACCAATGGAACTTCTTGCCTTCAGAAGTTGTAGGTGCTCCATCACTGGAGGCTTTCAAAAAGAGACTGGACAACCATTTATCTGAAATAATATAGGGTCTCCTGCTTGAACAGGGGGTTGGACTAGAAGACCTCCAAAGTCCCTTCCAACTCTATTATTCTATGTTCTTTTTGTACTATTTTGAATTAGAATTAGCCCGAGATGAGTTAGATGGAGATGGAGACCTGGGGGATGGAACTTAATTCTCCCTCTACATTTCTGGGGCTTTTGACTTGCTGAGAAACTCTGAGGAAAATCCTTTCCAAGTTTAGTATCTAAACCATTTTCCAATGCCAAGACAAATATTGAATACTTTGTTTTATTTGTTCAATTTGTATAACCGCCTATTTCGCATTTGTGATTCTGGACAGCTCATACCATGAAAAACCATCCTATAACATAACTAATAAACAAAATCAAAAAATCTGTAAAAGAAAACCCATTTGAAAACCAAAAATTACATCTAAGAAACAGAAAAACAGGAAGTGAAAGTCATGAATATAGACATCTAGTAGACTCTGAACCATAGCACAACCATGTTTGTAGAGCTGTCCGGCTTGCAACCAATCTGGCATCTTGGGGTG
>JAKJMR010000375.1:567525-586725 GCA_024449315.1 Daboia siamensis
ATTATTATTATTATTATTATTATTATTATTATTATTATTATTATTATTATCCCACAAATGTCCTTGCCGGAGTCTGCAACACTTGAACAGTTCCTGACTTAGATTCATCCGTTAAACTCTCTGATCCCAATGACTTCAAAGGCAAGATGGTCTTAAGATGCCTGAAGATGACAGTTGGAGTTCCTAGTGTGAGATCGGGAAATCTGATATCTGCAAGATAGTCACTCAACCTTGAAGCTCAACCTTACCCAACAGATATTGACCATGAAAGCCTAGATTGGTATATATAGTGAGGACAATTAACCAGTGGAATAGCTTCCCTTCAGAAGATGTGGGTGCTTCATCACTGGAGGTTTTTAAGAAGAATGGCCATAGGGCAGGGGTCTTCAAACCTGGCCCTTTTATGACTTGTGGACTTCAACTCCCAGAATTCCTCAGCCAGGCATGTGCCCAATGTTCAAATCTGACGAGATCCTTCTGTATCTTGAGCCTATCTCCTGGAGCAGGAGTCTTCAAACTTGGCCCTTTTATGACTCGTGGACTTCAACTCCCAGAATTCCTCAGCCAGCATGCACACTGGCTGAGAAATTCTGGGAGTTGAAGTCCACAAGTCATAAAAGGGCCAAGTTTGAAGACCCCTGTTATAGGGTTTCCAGCTTGAGCAGCGGCTTGGACTAGGAGACCTCCAAGATCCCTTCCAGCTCTATTCTGAATTTGACTATGAATTTACTCCATATAATTCTTGCATTTCAGATTATTCTAAAATTATGGTCTTTTCATTTTATTTATTTATTAAATTTGTTTGCTGCCCATGTCACCACAAGGCGACTCTTCACGCACCCATCTAGTCTTCTCCACCTGGACTAGGATATTCATGGGCACACAGCACTGCTAACCTCTGCATCTTTTCAGATCAGTCCATGAGCTGATCATGGACCTTGTAGCAAAAGCCATTCCTGAAGAGCCAATCGCCGGGACAACAGCAGCTGTTGGTTCCTGTGTGGGCAGAGAGGAAGCCAAATGAGAAGATGGCCCGGAGAAAAGGAGGAAGGGGCAGCTGGGTCTGCAGAACTTTCTTCACCTGCTGAGTCACACCCGTTTTGATTGCAATTAATTGAAACTGACTTGGTTACAGATACAGCAGCTGCATTGATAGATTGTCCAAAGCTTGGTTAGGGTGAGCCTTGGTTAATTTCCTTGAAATTTGCATGTCTTGTGTGAACCTGTCCACTTTGATTGGTTTATCATTCAGCTTATCATTCATCAATGATTTAAATGAGGGGACAGAAGGGAGACTCATCAAATCTGCAGATGATACCAAGCTGGCTGGAATCGCCAACACTCCAAAACATGAGTCTTCAAACTTGGCCCTTTTATGACTCGTGGACTTCAACTCCCAGAATTCCTCAGCCAGCGTGCACACTGGCTGAGGAATTCTGGGAGTTGAAGTCCACGAGTCATAAAAGGGCCAAGTTTGAAGACTCCTGCTCCAGGAGATAGGCTCAAGATACAGAAGGATCTCGTCAGATTTGAACATTGGGCGCTATCTAACAAAGAGAAATTCAACGGAGAGAAAAGTCAGGTTCTACATTTAGGCAAGACAAACCAAATTTACAGGTATAGTATAGGGGGTGGCTGGCTCAACAGTAGTAACTGTGAGAGGGATCTCAGAGTCCTAGTGGACAATCACTTAAATATGAGCCAGCCATATCATACAGCTGCCAAAAAAGCCAACACAGTGCTAGGGTGCATTAACAGAAGGATAGAATCAAGATTATATGGTGTTATTGCAGCAGTAAAAATGAATGTTCTGCCAAAATTCTTATTTTTGTTTCAAATGATACCCATTCTTAAAAAGGACTCAAATTTGGAGGAATGGCAGAAGGGTATTAATAAATTTGTCTGGGCAGGGAAAAGGCCACGGGTTAAATTTAAAATTATGCAGGATACGCGTGAAAGAGGTGGTTTAAGAATGCCCAATTTTAAATTATATTATGAAGCTGCTGCATTATCAGCTATAAGTGATTGGATTAATTTGACACAAGGGAGATTGTTAAATCTTGAAGGCCATGATTTGTTATTTGGTTGGCATGCATACTTATTGTACGATAAAAAGGTAGACAACGTGTTTAAAATGCATATTTTGAGGTATGCTTTGTTGCGAGTTTGGAAAAAGCATAGACAAAAGTTAAATTATAAGATACCGTTATGGGCAATACCCAAACACGCAATAGAGAATATAAATGTTGGATTTAAACATGATGTGATTACATATAAGGAAATTTTGAGTTTGGAGAGGAATGTGTGGAGTCTGAAGTCATATAATCTCTTACGAGAAAAAAAGATAGTACAAACTTGGTTTCAATATGGACAATTACAAGCTAGGTGGAAAGAGGATCAGAAGATTGGTTTTTTAACGGATGATGAAAATTTGGTAAAACAAATTAGAAATCAGGGACCAGCGCACATCAAACGGATATATCTTGCATTGATAGAGATTGATTCAGAAACAGAAATTGTTAAGGATTGCATGATAAAATGGGCACAGAATATTCAGGAAGTTATTACAATGGACACTTGGGAAAAGATTTGGATTAGAAATGTGAAATTTACGCAAGCTCAAAACTTAAGAGAGAATTTTTATAAAATGTTTTATAGGTGGCATTTAGATCCTAGAAAGCTAGCAAGTATGTATCCGAATTATCAGCCTAAATGTTGGAGATGTGGTGATCAAGATGCAACGTATTTTCATATATGGTGGACTTGTAAAAAGATCAAAGCATTTTGGATTAAGATTTGGTGGAATATGCAGAAGATATTCAAGAGAAGCATAAAGTTTTGTCCGCAGTTGTTTTTATTGGGCATTATTACTGACACTATTGTGCTGGACATTAATTTGATGTTGAACTTAATTACGGCAGCGAGACTTTTAATAGGGCAATACTGGAAGAAGGAAGAACTGCCGACCATAGAGGAATGGACTTTAAAAGTTTCCAACCTGGCGGAAATGGCGAAGATTTCAGCATATTTGAAAGACCATTCGCAACAACGATATATTGTGGAGTGGAAGAAATGGATTGATTACATCCAGAATAAATATGGGACTAAAAAGTTTCATCTAGCATTTGAATAAGTATATTGCTTGTAGTCAATTTATAAGAGCTAAAGTGCGAGAGATTTAATAGTTTATTGTTGTTAGTTTATGGGAGTTTATGATTGGTTATTTTATTTTTATACCTTGTATCTAGCTCTGGGAAGTCTGGGGGGGGGAGGGGGGAAGGGGAGGGTGAGGGGATGGGATAGGGTTGGGAAGGGTTGGGGGATGGGATGTAATAATTAAAATGTACTGAAAAACTTTTTAATAAAAAAAAAAAAGATTATATGGTGTTAATACCACTTTATAATGTCTTGGTAAGGCCACACTTGGAGTACGGCATCCAATTTTGATCGTAAAAATGTAAAAAAGATGTTGAGATTCTGGAAAGTGCAGAGAAGAGCAACAAAGATGATTAGGGGGCTGGAGGCTAAAAAGTAGGAAAAGGGGTTATAGGGATTGGGTATGTCTAGTTTAATGAAGAGAAGGGCAAGAGTGTCTTCCAATATCTCAGGGGCTGCCCCAAAGAAGAGGGAGTCAAACTGTTCTCCAAAGCGCCTGAAGGCAGGACAAGAAGGAATGGATGGAAACTCATCAAGGAAAGAAGCAACCTAGAACTAACAGTGAGAACAATAAACCAGTGGAACTCCTTGCCTCCAGAACACTGGATGTTTTAAAAAGGGATTGAATGACCATTGTCTGAAACAATATAGGGCTTCCTGCTTGAGCAGGGGGTTGAACTAGAAGACCTCCAAGGTCCCCTCAAACTCTGTTACTCTGAACTGTGCTAAGCCTGAAAATGGATTCCTTCAAGAACCAGGTTGTTGACTGGTGCAAAATATAGGGACCATTTTGGGTCAGTTCTGGAGGATCTGCAGTGGCTTTCTGAATGACCCATAACTATTCAAGGGGCTCCGGGTGATTATTTGTGGGGCTGCCCTCTGCAAAGAGTGGGAGGCACAGAATATTTAATGATAAATGTCTGGATCTTTCCCCAAGGTTTTACCTCTTTTGTTGGCGTTAATTTTGCTTTGTTCTCCATTATTGCAAACAGGAGGTAGTTTTAAATTGCACAATAAGTGAAACGGGAAAAAAACAACAACAACTGTAGTGAGAGGGTTCTGGGGAGGTCAAATCAGGAAGGGGTTGGAGATGCGAGAGCTTTGGCCTCTCCGGACACGAGAGACCCTGCTCGAACTCACCACTCAGGGAGAGGAACATGACCAGCAAGCTGAAGCTGACGGAGATGATCGCCCCATGGTCTTCCTTCCTTCCCTGCAGAGAGGAACAGAGGAGGGAGGAGGGAGGGGGAGTTGACTCATGGACAGGATCCTCAGGAAGGGGAACCCAATATCCAAACTGAGACCAAGCTGAAAGTCCCAGAATTTGTTTCACATTTTTGCACTTGACGTGCTGGACCCTGTTTCTGCCTCCTTGATTATGCAACAGCCTCGGTGGCTCACAGTGGATCCTGCACTGCTCTGTGATCAGTAGGGTGGAGGGCTTTCTTAGAAAGGCTCTTCTGTGGGTCTCTGTCTCTGTCTCTGTCTCCCTCCAGAGATCCCCAATAGATCTGTTCCTCCCGGCCCAAGGGACCCTCCTGCAGATCTCCTGCTGGAACCTGGATGTTCCCTGCAGCCCCCTGGAAGAGATCCCTTCAGATGGAGAGAGACACGCAGGAGTGATCTGATGCATGGACCTCACCTGTCATGTCCCCACAGGTGGGAGAGCAGCACTCACCTGTCTCAGTCCAGCCTGGGTCCTTGTCAGGAGAAGCCCAATTGAAAACCCTGAGGTGGAGTCTGAAGCAGGAGGATGTTACGCTGCGCAGAAGGAGGATATTGGGGGTGGGTGGGGGTGGTTGCCTTCTGTCAAGATTTTTATACCCCAAACCACAAAGCCCACAAACATGAGCGTCGAGGCCTTGTGAGTTGGCTCTTTTTCCTGTTAATGGCTTAAACTCCCACCGCACTTAGAAACACAGACACACATGTACACAGGTTGTACAGAAGCTTTCATAATGTACAGTAGCTGTCATTTCATCGTTGTTGTGTTTTATTTATTTATTTATTTATTTTATTACATTTATATACCGCCCTTTCCCGAAGGACTCAGGGCGGTTTACAGGGTAATTAAAAACACAGATATAAAAGTTAAAAACAAATTAAAATAAATTATAATAATCCCTGTATTAATTAAAAAACCCAATTGGACTAAATTAAAATTAAAATTTTTTTACTCTGCTTCGTTTAGTAATATTTGAGCAACAATTGTGAGCCTGTGGTTTTGCTCCCTCCCGCATGCATTGTGCCTAAAGCACAACGGGAGTTACACCAAGCAAGCAGTGCCTCTGGCTTTGTGCTTTTACGAGGCTGCTCTCCTGCCTAGCCAAACTATCTTATGCATGCATTTCCATGCAATGCTGGTTTTTTTGTTCCTATGTTTAGCAAAGCTGATTAATGTTTCTGGTTGCAGCCTCAGTTTTCCCTCATCGCATTTCTCTCCTTGGATAGCAAGTCTGCTGCAGGGGAAAATGGAGGAATTTATAGTCTAGGCAAAGGCATAGCAAGCGGATGAGTTTCTCTCTTTCTCTCTCTCTGTGTGTGAAGGGAGGATGGGACAAACTGCTTTGCATGAGAAGGAAATTTTGGTCTAATGTTCAGTATGAAGATTGTTCGCAATAGCTTTCACCAACAGGCTAGCAGGCATAATTTGAATCTCTGGGGGTTAACTAGATTTATATTTACTATTTAATTATTTAATTATTTGTTTGTTTGTTTAAAATAAATATTTGAGCCATGATGCTGCAGCGGTTAGAATGCAGCGTTGCAAGCTAGTTCTGCTGACTGCCAGGAGTTTATTTCATTTCATTTATTTTATTAGATTTATATACCGCCCTTTCCCGAAGGACTCAGGGCGGTTTACAGGGTATTTAAAAACCAAACCAATACAAAATACAAAAGTTAAAAAACAATTTAAAAAGATTAAATTATCCCTAAAAATAAAAACCCCAGTTAAAAATTCTCAGCCCGGGCCAGAGAGCTCAAAGAGCCAGGTCTTCAGGTCCCGGCGAAATGACCAAAGGTCAGGGGCAGTCCTGAGCTCCACGGGCAGCTGGTTCCAGAGGGCAGACGCACCCACTGAGAAGGCCCTCCCCCTGGGTGTTATCCGCTGGCAATCTTTTAGCGGCGGCACCCTGAGAAGACCCTCCCTGTGGGAGCGCACTGGACGAAGGGAACTTGATGCTGGCAGCAGGTGTTCCCTCAAATATCCCGGACCCAAGCCATTTAGGGCTTTATAGGTCATCACCAGCACCTTGATCCTGACGGGCTCAAGGCCAACTCAGCTCAACTCCCAGAATTCCTCAGCCACCTCAGAGATGCCCGTTTGGGAGATCTGCTTCAGGAAGATGGGTGCAATTGTGCAAGGCCAGTCCCAGCTCACGAGGCTTGCTCCCTTCATACCTACCACAACTGATCTGGGGAAGGAGAGCTGATGCAGTGGGGAGCAGGGGAGGAACAACAGCTGCCCAGGAAAGGCAAAGACCACGGGATTATTTAGCTCTTTGCTCCAACCGGGCACATCATCAGAGTTTGCCCAGCCAGGTGCCCATGGACGGAGAGGAGTTGACCAGCAAGGGCCTAAACAAGGAGCATCGCCCCACTCACTATTGACAGAGCCAGGGAAACAACCGCGGCCCCTTCCTCAACTGCCCACAGTGGGGAGGGGAGTATTCAGCTTGGAAAGAGGGCTGAGGCATCCTTTGAACCAGGAGACACTCCTCGTTGCTTCTGTCAGGCAGGGAGTGAAGGGACAGGCTCCGATCCGCACAATGAACAATTAGAAGGGCCTCAAAACAAGGTCGCAATAAGGGATCACTACCCACCACTGCTGAGAGCAGATTTGATGGACCGATTGCAGATGGCTCACCTATTGACACAGCTGGACCTCAGGAATGCTTATAAGATCATTAGAGTCAAAGAAGGGAATGAGTATTTGACAGCTTTTGATGTCAGGGATGGTGAGTTTGAATATCTAATTTTGCTTTTGAGATTGGCTAATTGTAATTGCATAGCAGTATTTTCCAGGCTTATGAATGATATATTTCAGATATCATTGACAAATTTCTGGTGCTTCAACTAGATGACATCTTCATTTACTCTGAGGATGCAGAGGCTCAAATGCAGCAGGAGGTGTTGAAAAGGCTACAGGAATAGAATAGAATAGAATAGAATAGAATAGAATAGAATAGAGCTGGAAGGGACCTTGGAGGTCTTCTAGTCCAGCCCCCCACTCAAGCAGAAGAACCCATACCATCTCAGTCAGGTAATTGTCCAGTCTCTTTTTAAAAACTTTCAGTGATGGAACACCCACGATTTCTGGGGGTAAGCTGTTCCATTGGTTGATTGTTCTAACTGTCAGGAAGTTTCTCCTTAATTCCAAGTTGCTTCTCTCCTTGATCAGCTTCCAACCTTTGTTTCTGGTCCGTCTCTTTGGTGCTTTGGTGAACAACCTGGTGATTTTTTAAAAATTTCATTTTGAATTTTAAATTTAAAAAAATGAAAAGCTACAGTAGGCTTCTCTCTCTCTCTCTCTTGTCTCTCTCTCTGTGTGTTTGTTTGTTTGTTAATAATTTGCTGCTAAATGTCTAGGAGATTCTCAATTGTCCATGTCATGGTTGCCCCAAAGCTGCTTTTTCAAAAGGCAACTGGACTTTGTTTTTGTCCCTTGAAGATGTTTCACTTCTCATCCCAGAAATTTCTTCAGTTCTGTCTTGTCAAGATATTTAAATTTAGCAGCTGAAGCTGTGGGGTTATACAATGAGCCAGAACATACAGTTGTGGTTGATTGGTTGGAGAGTGCTGGCAATCTGGGCTGTGCATGAGGCAGTCTGCACTGTGATTCATTGCTGTGGGTGTGGAGAGGGAAGTTCCCTTTTTCCCGCCTTTTTTCTTCTGTGTGCCTTTTTGTGCTCTGAGATTTACCTCAGGATGCTCCTGTTCGCCTGACTACCTTGTCTGTTGTAAATATAGATGTAAAATATATTTATTTGTATAGAACTACAGTTCGTGTCAGCTTCTCTGACTTCATTTGAACACTTTCTATGCAATTCCCTCAAAGGTTATGGGCCCAGAAGTGCCCTGAAGAGCCAGTAGTAAATTTCTCTGAGGTAAAAGTTTGTTTGTGGGCCTCAGGGAGGTTGAGGATGATCGGCCTGTAAAGACAATATGATGGTATTTGTTACAAGAACGGGAGGAGGATTTCTGGTGTATTGTCTTAATGAGACAAATTCTGTTAGAGGAATGGGAGGAGAATTTCCTGTACCTCATTTTAATGAGATGAATTATCTCACATGGAGCCTAAAAATGGAGATGTTTCTGCAGAGGGGGATTTGTGAACAGTTGTAAGCATTTCTCCAGATGATCTCAATGAGGAACAGCAAAAGTGAAATGAAAAATGATCTTTTTTACATGGTTAAATTCTGAGATGGTCATTGAAGAGACCACTCCTAATAATCCCAGAATTCAGCAGACGATTAGGTCAGCAGTGATGGGTGTTGTGGGGGGAGAAAAGGCAGGCAGTAACACCATAGGAATAACTGGTCTAGGCAGAAGAGGTGGGAGATAAGGTGTGGGCCACTCTGGGAAGGGGGCCTGGGGTTAAGTGCTGGTGCCCACTTCCAGTCCCTGCCCTCACTCCGACTGCTTGGTCATTGGAGCTCGGAGGTCCCAGATTTCATCTCTGTCTGCTGAATGCTAGGTGAGTCTGCAATAAAACTCCCCATCCATGATGTCGTTATGAAAGAGGGAACCATCTCATATGGAAAGAAGGACTTGCTTCCTTGTTCCTTCTCCTTCTCCTCTTCTTCCTTATTTTCCTTCCAAGGAGAAGAAGACAAATTCAGCAGCCATTTCCCAATCCTAGTAAACTACAATCCTAAATGACACAACCAGGTAAACTACAATCCTAAATGACACAACCAGCTCAATTTCCCTTGACCCCAACTTCAACCCTGCTGAGTCCTGCTGTGCTGTCACATGGAATTGGTGATGGTGGTAGGGTGGTTCTGGGAATGATGAGCACAGGATGCTGGGATTGTATGCATTCCCTGCAGGGTCACCCAAAGAGTGAAGATCATCCCAGCTTCCCAACTAAATCAGTTTGGGGAATGGAGAATGGTGCTGAGGCCCAGCAGATTCTCAATCCTCCAATGAACTGAGATGGACATGCCAAGAAAGTATTGTAGCGTCTTTCTGAAGGAACACCCTCTGCCCCCTCCCCCTTTGATGCCAAGCCTTGCCATGAAAATGTCTTGAGTTCTAGGCCTCAACAGTCTCCCTGGAATCCAAAATAATCAAGGCCAGTCATGCTAGAGAGAATTTATTTGACCTTCCAGCCCATCAGGATGAGCAAAATTAAATTCAAGCTACAGAAAGCATCCATTAAGCAATAGGGTGCAGAGCAGAGATTCTGCCAGGGTTTTGTCACTTTTCCAGACTTCACTAGGTGCTTCACTCCCTCTGGAGCAGGAGAAAGAGCAATTTGCACTATGGCATAAACTTGCTGTCATGGTTCTGACAGATGAAACTCTTCAAAGAACTTCGAGGCATTGTTTACCTTAAAGAAGCTTTATTTGAGCAGCATAGCATCGGCACATACATAACCAAAGCCAAAATCTGAATTCCCCTCGCCTTAGCACATAGTATCAAGCACAATTCCCTCCTCCAATTAAAGGTCATAAATCACATTCTCGAATTAGTTTGAAATGCAGGCTTTCCCTCCAGTTCTCCAACCCACCATTTCTTATCAACTCTTATTTCAAAAACCCTGAGTTCACACACTATCACAATACTGTTATATCTAACTAACGCCCATCACATTCCTCCTCCTCCCCCTGCAGTATCACCTAATTCTAATTCTAAGAGTAAAGCATAAGAAAGAAAAGGGCTGCATCTCCATATGTTGTCAAAGCAAGAACATCTGATGTTGGCAGCATTGACACTGGGTCAAACATGTGCACCCATCACCTCCAAAGGGTCTGCCCAGCCAGAGTCAAACTCTGAGGGAAGTAAAGGGACTTTGTCTCACCAATGCCAGTAGGGAATCTAAAAGGGCTCCCCTCGTTCCTCCTTACCCAGGAGGGATCTGCTCAGCTGAAAGAGGGCTGCTGGTTTGCTGCCTGAGGATGCACTGAGGGCAGAGAAGTAATTGTGTTTCACCTCTCATGTCACCACAACATGGAGCCTCCTGTTGAATGACAGCAAATTTACCTTTCCTAGGATAATGTTGCAGGTTCTGATCCATGTTGGTCACCTGGACCAGAGGCTTTGGCTTCCAAGCTTTTGGACACAAGAAGTTCCCTGAGGCTGGGCTTCAGTACGAGAGCAAAAGCTCAGGTCAGGCTGACCCACCAAGATTGGATCCTGTCGGTGGGGAGGGGGAATTATCCTTTTTTCCCCGCCAATTTCTGTGTTTGCTGCATGCTCTGAGATTTACCTCAGGATGTTCCTGTTTGCCTGACTATCTTGTCTGCTGCAAATATAAATGTTGAATATATTTATTTATACAAAGCTACAAGTTTGTGTCAACATCTCTGATTTCATTTGGACCCCTGAAGAGCAATTCCATGACAGTTTAGAGACTGGACAGGGTCCCTTCCAAAAGAATAGTAGTGGGACATATCCCTGAGGCAATGAGAGGCACTCGTGTTTATATATTTCCCCCAAAAGGAGAAGAAAATGAAGGAGTCACACATATTCATAAGTAATAATCTAATAGATTTCAGGTGACTTCCTATCAAAGGAGAACGACGGTCTTAGTTAAACGAAACATTGGCATCTTGAGATTCAAGGGTTGCTAAGGGAATGTTCTAATAAAACTTAGCATAGGCCACATTCCTTACATCTCCCTTACCTATTAAACCAGGGGTCCCCAACCCCTGGTCTGTGGACCTGCACTGGGCCACAGCATGCCAGACACCAGGCCGTGCAAACAAGGAAAGCCCCATCCATGGGATACAGCCGGCACATGAAACCACACTCCCTCCAATCTGCGAAAAAACCCTCTCTCTACAGAGAGGTTGAGGCCCGCTGTATTAAACAATCCCATTCATCAAAGAATCTGATTTTCCCCACAAGATAGCCTATTTTAAGGATCAGTACAACCCTGGACATCCTGTAATCTCCATGGGAGACCCAATGAATGTTTGACTTACTCTGAGGTTTAACACAGAAGCCTACATTCTTGAAAACCTTAAAGGTAGTGGTAGGACATTGCCTCTCTCCCTTTCCAAGTTCTAAAGGAGGATGCTGGATGGACCACAGAGCCATTCACCTTTGCTGGTTATCCCACCTGCAGCTGTGACTGAAGTAGAATCACCCTCTCCCCATCTTCTCCCATGGTTGGATTCAGATACAATGAGATCATGGAATCATAGGGTGGGAGGGACCTTGGAGGTCTTCTACTCCAACTCCTTGCCCAAGGCAGGAGTCTTTATACCATTCCAGACACTTGTTGTGCAACATTTTCTTGAAAACCTGCAATAGTAGAGCATCTTCATTGGTCAATTGGCTCAGCCAAATGTCTGCCCACGGGGCAGGAAGGGAGATGTTTAGAAGTACTTCTGCTTCATAACAGAAGTCTCCCAGTTCCTGAATTATCCATGTCAGGTGGTGCCCATGGGGGGAAATGTGACTTGGCATGGAATAGAGTTGGGAAGGCAGGGAGAAGGGACACTTTGGGGCAGAACTTACACCTGGGACTTGTTGGCTGGCACAGGGTTCATTTGGTTGTACCAGATATGGGGGATGCAGTGCAAGGAAGAGAGCAAAGCTTACTAGCTTCATTCAGCATTGAAACGTAGCTAGTGAGGAAGAGAAATCAGAATTCAGTTCTCACTGGACTTTATAGCGGGTGTTCCAGAAATGAATCCAAGGGCATGTTATAAAATGAAAGTTGTTTAAATCCTTCCTTCCCTGGTACCTTTCTCCCAATCAAGCCACCAGGGGTCTTTCCTCCCCGGCTGGGGATATATTTCGGGGTCTTACTACTGGTAGAAGCTATAATTAGTGCAATACTCATGCACGAGGCAATCTACAATATGATTGGTTGCACTAAGTATAAAGGGGTTGGTGGTATTTCCTTCTACCCTACCCCACTTTATCTTCTTTGTTTTAATTTTACCTCATGACATTTCTTTGTTTCTGATTGTCTTCTGTTCTGCTGCAAATCTGAATAATAAATATATTTATGTTTATATATCGAACACTACAAATTTATGTTAGCATCTCTGACTTCATCTGGACAATTCCCCCACTGGAATCAGACTTGAGAAGGGGATCATGTGACCCAACACATGGCTTCTTTCACCGCTCTCTGTTCTCCAAACACAATGAACTTTTTTACTTGTTTAAATTCTGAGATGGTCATCGGAGAGTCCACTCCTAAACATCCCAGAATTCAACTCTAAACGACACCACCAGCTCAATTTCCCTTGACTCCGACTTCAACCCTGCCGAGTCCTGCTGTGCTGCCTCGTGGCAGTGGTGATGGTGATCTCCCGGCAATCCCAAATAAACAAGGCCAGTCATGCTAAACAGAATTTATTTGACCTTCTGGCCCATCGGCATGAGCAAAGTCAGATCCAAGCTACAGAGAGCATCCATTAAGCGATGGGGTGCAGAGTGGAGATTCCGGCAAGATTTTGTTGCTTTTCCAGTTTTAACCAGGTGTTTCCCTCACTCTGGAGCAAGGAAGAATCAATTTGCACTAGTAATTGCACTGGCAGATGAAAGCATTCAAGGTAGTGCAGTTATAATCATTCCATTTCATATAACCTGGCCAGAAAAAAAGAAAGATTTGTAGTGACTCCCTCGGAGTGACTCCTCCCTCATTTGCAGGCGGACATGACGATACCACAGGGGGAGAAATTATGTGCCAGAATGGACTCAGTTAGCCATCAAGTCAGGCCATGGGAACCAGACCTTTCCTGTCAAGCTCTGCTCAGCCCAGAGGGCAGCAAAGGATTTTTTTGGCCCATCTCCTTTGCATATAAAAATTAGCTGGAGCTTTGATTTCACTGTTATGGCTGCTATCTTGCTTTTTTGTTTGCAACATCTAAAGGGCATCCCTGGATGATGGGTTTGGGTACCAGTATATTGGCTTGCAAAGGACTTTGTTGCTTACTGTCATTTGGGGACCGAGGGTGGCTGCCTTCAGTGTGAGGTGGAGTCTTGCCAGGTCATTTGTGGTGGACTTTAATCAGAGCAATAAAGGACTCTGCCTGCCTCTGCCTAGGCAACCTGGGTCGTAACAGTGGCTGAGATTTGTCCCACTGCAATGGGGTATAAGTTTTATATTTTATATATATATATATATGACCTTTAAGAAGTAGGTTAAGATGGAGATGATTGGTTTACTTAGGGTGGTGTAATAATTAAGTTTGGGTTTTTGAAGAAGTGATGAGTTCTCTTTTTGTTGATCCCACGGGCGTTTTGTGTCCCCTTGGCTGTATAAAGGGTCGGGCTGTGAGAGCTTAGAATCCAAGGGGTCAAACTGGTGGGTGGAGCAAGTTGGATGAAATGTTGAAAGGGCATCTTCCACACCTTCCCCTCCACCTTGGCTCACCTGTATTTTCCAGGAGCTCAGTGCAGAACTCCTTCGCCTGCACCTTGCTGGGCTGTCCTGGACCCCAGGCATTGTATTTGATGCTGGATCTGTCCGTCCACTCCCATCTGCGTTTCTGCAATGAAAGAGAATCCATGTTCACCAAGGAAGGGGTATGGCTACAACAGTTCATTTAATGACTGTTCCAAGTTACAAGGGCACTGAAAAAAGTGACTTCAGACCGTTTTTAACAGTTACCGCCTTTGAAGCATCCCCATGATCATGTGATCAAAGTTCAGATGCTTAGCAACTGATTCATACTTCTGACCATGGCTGAGTCCCAAGGTCATGTGATCACCTTTTGTGAACTTCTGACCAGGAAATTCAATGGGGGGGGGGGGGGAAGCCAGATCATTCAATAACTAGGAGATTAACTTATCAACTGCAGTGATTCAATTAACAACTGTGGCAAGAAAGTCATAAAATGGAGCAAAGCTCACTTAACAAACATCTTACTTAACAACATAAATTTGGGACTCCATTGTGGTTGTACATGCAGAACTCCCCGTACGGGGCCCAGGGGCAAAGAGAGAAAAGATGGCAGGTTTCAAGGGACAGATCATATAGACCCCACCTCTCTCTTTCTCCATTTATCCAGTCAATCTCAGTTGATCTGGAACAACTAAGCAGGGTTAAACTTGGTGAAGGCCTGCCTAGGTGAGGATCAGAAGATCCAGAGGGAAAAGCACCCCAGAAGAAGACTACTTTTAGCTGTCCACGAAGTCAGCAGCTCAGCTTGAGACTCATCTTGCCTCCTACCCAACTTGGTGGCATGAAATACTTCATGTCCAGGATGTGGGGGGGTCTGTAGATATTTTCCCAGCCCTCTTACTGGTTCATAAAGCATACAGGTCCTCCAGAGAAGGCAGGCTGGCTGCGACTGTTTTTACTAACTGTCCATTGAATCCTGACCCTGTCCTGGTTGGTTGCTGTGCCAAACCAGAAAGTTAAAGAGGTACAAGTAACAGACTCAATAATTCCTCTGTAGAAGTTTCAGCAGATCTTTGGGCAGTCTGAGCTTTCTGAGTTGACACAGGAAGAACATTCCTTCTTGTAACCTTTTTAATGGTGGTTCTGTGTTAGGGGTCCATTTCAAGTCCTGGGAGATTCTAGAACCACAGAGACATAAAGGTCTCTATGTTGGTACTGTGTAGTTCAGTGCCATATCGATTCCATCATCTGCCAATCTAGTCGCATGGTAGGCAAATGGCAAGAGGTCTAGCAGTGGATTTGTGATGTCCTTCAGGTAGGTTTTCATAACTACAGA
This sequence comes from Daboia siamensis, assembly GCA_024449315.1. Taxonomy (NCBI): domain Eukaryota; kingdom Metazoa; phylum Chordata; class Lepidosauria; order Squamata; family Viperidae; genus Daboia; species Daboia siamensis. Next base: position 582,552 of record JAKJMR010000375.1, read on the forward strand.
TGTCAGAGCAACCGGTCTGCAGACATTCAGCTCTTGGATGGCGGGTGTCTTGAGCACCAGGATGATAGTCAAGCATTAGAAGCAGGGAAGCAATAAGCATTTGAAGCAAAAAGGGACCTAACAAGAGGAGGCCCTGATGCTGGGCTGGGAGTCAGAGCAGAATCCATCCCTTTGGTGCTTCACAGACAGCAATCAGTCCCTCTGGGGAGGGGACGGCACAGGAGTTAACAATATTTTTCAGACGTTTTCTCCAAGGCAAGTGCATTTGGTAGGGACATCCCCTTCAAAAAATCCTACAGAAACTGTAAAATGGATTGATAAATATAAGCAATATAAAGGACCTACTTTCATTGGATCGTTCAATCCGATCCAGACATTCCCAAGATTTTGGAAATAGTCGGAGATGTATTCGGCCAGATCAGCTGACTCTGCCCTGCTGTGGATGGAGGTGAGGTGGCAGCCTGGTTTGTGTTTCCTGCAGGACTTCTGGGAAGAGCAAAATGGAAGAAAGACACTTATTCATCAGAGGAGAAACACAACAGAATAAAGAGTTGGAAGGAACTTTGGGGGTCTTCTAGTCCAAACCACTATTGGAGAGGAGACTCTATACCATTCTGAACAAACGGCTGCCCAATGTCTTCTTAAAAGTCTCCAGTGATGAAGCACCCACAACTTCTGGAGGCGAGACATTCCACTGGTTAATTGTTCTCACTGTCAGGAAATTCCTCCTTAGTTCCAGGTTGCTTCTCTCTTTGATTAGTTTCCATCTGCTGCTTCTTGTCCTGCCTTCAGGTGGCTTGGAGAATATGTTGAGCATTTTTTTTTCTGGCTGCAACTCAAATGCTGGATCATTGCTAACCCTAGTTCTTCTTTTCACTAGATTAGACATACCCAAACTCTCTCTCTCTCTCTCTCTCTGTGTGTGTGCATGTGTGCATGTCTATGTGAGAAAAGAGCAGGGATCTGTTTGTATAGTCCTAGCCACCATTGTTACGTTGTTGACCTCTCCTGATATCCTTGCTGGTGTCTGCAACTTTTGAACAGTTCCTCACTTAAATTCATGAGTCATTGTTTAAAACCAGAGACCTCGATCACTTCAGAGTCAAGGAGATCTGAAGATGCCACCCATATTGCCAGTGAGACATCAGGAAACCTGTGGTCTACAAGATGGTCCCTCAACCCTGAAACTCAACCCTGCCCAACAGATAGGGGCTTTGAAAGCCTCAACCAACATGTGGTCCACAGCTTATTTGCATTTCAGACTATCCTAAAATGATAATCCTTCCTATCGTTTCATGCACCCGGCCTGGAGACCATCTGCTTCAGCCCACCCACAGGGCATTTGCGGGCTCGCCTGAGACTCCTCCATTGCTTGGGCCAGGATATTCTCAGGATTGCAACACTTCTAACCTCTGCATCATTCCAGGTTTTTTTTTCTTCGAAGACCTTGTAGCATAACACATTGCCTTTCAGCCAGTCATTAGGACAAGTGCCTTCAGCTCCTATGTTGGACAAAAGCTCAATGAGAAGACAATGGGAAGAGGAGGAGGAGGAGGAGCAGATGGGGAGGGGTTTACAAAGCATACTTAACTTGCTGTGTTGCAAACATTGTTGATGACAATAAGTTGAACTTGAGTTGAGTTAAAGACCCAAAGGCAACATTTGCAAAATATCCAACAATTGGGAAGGTTTAGCCTGGGTTACTTTCCTTGAAGCTTCATGTCTGGTGTGAATCTGTCCATGTTGGTTGGTTCCTTATTCAGGAAAGCCACAAAATGACCCTGTCAGGACACCAGAGACCCTGCTTGCACTCACCTCTTGGGGAGAGGGCCACGACTAGCAAGCCCAGGCTGACAAAGGAGTATTGCCCCATGGTCTTCCTTCCTTCCCTGCAGAGAAACGCAAAGAGGGGAGAAGGAGAAGAAGGGGGAGCAAGGACCTTAGGAGGGGATCCTCAGGAAGGGGGATCCAACGTCCAATCTGTGGCCAAGCTGGGAGTCCCACACTTTGTTTTGCAATTTTTCACTTGACCAGCTGGACCCCGTTTCTCTCTCGTTGGTCATTCAGCAGCCTTGCTGGGTCACAGGAGTTCACGCATGCTGTGTAATGTTTGGGTGCGTCATCCTCCACAAAGGGTATTTTGTGTCTCTGTTTCTCTCCTCCAGAGATCCCCCCATGGATCCCTACAGCAGATCCCCTGATGCAACCTGGACATCACATGCAACCCCTTGCAAAAGGTCCCTTCAGATGGAGAGACAGACAGGCAGGAGTGATCTGGCACAGGAGACTCACCTGTCCAGTGCCCACAGGTGGGAGAGCCCCACTCACCTGTCCCTCGGCCTCCAGGGACAGCCAGTCTGCTCAGAGGCAACTCCAGGCTTTCCTCCTGCAAAGGGAATGGAGGCATTTATAGGCAAGGCAGGGGGTGGATTTTTGTGGGGGGAGGGCAGAGGGAGGGAGGGAGGGAGGGAGAAATTGCTTTGCTTCAGGATTTCTGGTCCTGATTAACAGTCTGGAAGAAGCTTCTTCGCACCACTAGATTTGGAACACAATAAGGGCATCCAACCTGACTCCCCGGAGGTTAATCAGATTGATTGATTGATAACATTCATTCTGATGTTTCTGACTCAAAACAAAAAAGGAGAATATATTGGCCTCTCAAAAAAGCCAGATAAAAATGTTGTGGTACATGGAATTCTCACTGCTTCATCTGGCCAGAGAGACGGCCTGGCACCACCGCCCGTTCTGAAGCCAAGGCTGACCCTCTAAGCTCTGTGCATAGCTTCAACATATGAGGATCTCGTGACCCAACACATTGCTTCTCTCTAGCTGTGCTTGTTTCAAAAATGCAGAAATCTTTTTTACTTGATTAAGTTCTGAGTTAGTCATGGAAGATTCCGCCCATAATCATCCTGGAATTTATCAGCGATTACGTCACTAACTGCTAGGTGAAACTCCACCCTAAATGACACAATTAAGCTTACCCACTGAATTTGTCTTGACTCTAATTTCCCCCCCCCTGTTGGGTTCTCCGACCTAGCCTGACACATTGGAGTGGTGGTGGTGGTGCAGGGTTTGGGAATGATGAGCAAAGGTCCGTGGGAGTGCATTCATTCCCAGGGTCACCCAAGGTCATCCAACAGAGAGGCAAGGATCTATATATTTGGGAGAAGGCAGTGCTAAGCATCTCCTGTATTTGACCTTGGAAACCTCATGGATGGTCAAAGCAAAATGTCTCCTATAGCAGCAGATGATGTTGCCCTCAAATTGGACAACACTCAATAGATGACTGAGGAAGAGCTGAGGATCTTTAGAGTAGAGAGGGTGTTTATGATGTCCATGGATTAGACTCTGAGTTGGTTGAGCATTAGTGAGATGCATCATATAAACATTTCAACAAGAAAAATGCCTGCCACAGGACCCCCACCGCTGCAGTCAGTCAACTGTTGGAAAGATAGGCTGCATAACTGCCTTCACACAACATGGAAACCTAGTCTGAGAAGGGTGGATCATTTGAATCTGGTATGCGGTGGGGACTCAGCCTTTTCCTGAGGCATCCAGGTATGGTGAGTAGTAGGTTATCCTCTCAAGTCATAAGAGGCCAGGTGGGTTGGCCCGTATAGTGTGAGAAACCTTGAACTTTCTCAGGTGGTGTGCAAGTAGCTTCAGTATCTGCCTGGAGGAGATGGGATCCATTAAAGTTCTGGCCAGTGATTGCTTCCTGACCCATTTCCTTCCTTTGATGTGAGCCCATTTCCTTCCTTTGATGTGAGCTCACTTGGAATTACATCTGAATATTTTCTTTATTGTTGTTTGCCTAGAGACAGAATCTTGCCAGATTCAAGCGAATATCTCGGATAAGTAGAGATTTACTCTGTGAATGGCTAGGGAGGGTCTGGCTGGTTGTTTTCCTGCCCATCAGACATTCCCAGATCCGCTTTCTGTTTGCCATCTGGGAAAGAGTCCCTCCCTGCTGTGACTCCAGACTGTATCCCACCACAACCCTTCACACAAGCTGAACAACTCTTGTTCTTCCTTTCCTCTTTTGCTCACTCTTCACACCTTCTCCAGCAGTCTATGTGGCAGCTGCAACACACAACCACAGAATCACTTTCTTGACTAACATTTCAAACTTTCTTCTAAAGTTCTTAAGAAGCATATACTGCTCAAAAAA
>JAKJMR010000375.1:586735-598083 GCA_024449315.1 Daboia siamensis
TATACTGCTCAAAAAAATAAAGGGAACAGAAATAATAAGACATCCTACTATTAAATGCAGTACATTGTGTTGTTTCAGTGTTCCCTTTATTTTTTGAGCAGTATACTTCCTGTCAAGGATGAGTTGTTTTGAAAGGCAGAAGTTGTTCCTTGCTTGGGGTGGCATGTCCTGTTTCTCCCTTGGGCAAATATGTTGTGAGCTTTGAGTCTTTGACCAGTGTGATCTCTCAGCCAGATCCTGCTCTACCCCATGTTTGGATACCTCCATTGTGATCAACCTAGTTGTGAAATGTTGAAGAGAATAAGGGAGAGGAGCAACTGTAACCCAGCATATTATATCACCTCCATTCAGTGGAACATTGGACTGGCTGCCCTGATCCCTCACCTTGGATCACAGGATCACAGGTTGATCACCTTAAGGAGTTGGTGGGGCTCAGATGGTCCATCCTCTATATTTTGCGGGAAAATCAGCTCAAACATCTCTGAAGCTCCCAAGATGGAGAACCCACCTGCAGAGGGAGGGTCTTCTATTTTCACCCTGAGGGAAATTTTTCTTCATATTTCAATTCCATTTAAGAAGCTGAATCCATGATTTCTGGACTTAGTGGCCAGAGGACAATGTTTGCTGGGACATCCTTCCTGGGGCCCAAATAAACTCCATGGACTGGATAGAGACAACCAAGGATCTTGGGGATCTGAACAGGGGCCCCCAAAACTCACAGAGCAGCAGCTTAGCTGGTCGTTGGCAGGTTGAGTGTTACCAGTTGATCGAGAGAGCACCATAAACCAGTGACAGTCTGGGCCACCAGCCAAAATCTTTCTTCTTCCCCTTGGGAGGAAAACAAGGAAGAGGAGGAGGAGGAGGAGGAGGAGGAACAAGGGAGCAAGTCCTCCTTTCCGTAGGAGATGACTCCGTCTTTCATAACGACATCATGGATGAGGGAGTTTCATTGCAGACTCACCTACTGTAGCGTTCAGCAGACAGAGATGAAATCTGGGGCCTCCGAGTTCCGATGACCAGGCAGTCGGAGTGAGGGCAGGGAGTGGAAATGGGCACCAGCATCTAACCCCAGGCCCCAGAGTGGCCCACCCCTTATCTCCCACCTCCTCTCCCTTGACCAGTCATCCCCATGGTGTTACTGCCTGCCCTTTCTCCCCCCAAAACACCCATCATTGCTGACCTAATCGGCTGCTCAAGTCTGGGATTATTAGGAGTGGAGTCGTCAATAACCATCTCAGAATGTAAAAAAGTCCATTGTCTTTTGAGAACAGAGAGTGGTAGAAAGAAGCCATGTGTTGGGTTACATGATCCTCTTAAGGTTAACTTCTCAAGTCTGATTCCAATGGGTGGGTGTACTGTCAAGGAATTGCATTAACAGCTGTCCAGATGTAGTTGCACAGACTAACACAAACTTGTAGTGCTATATAAACTCCCCCTTTATAGTTACAGCAACCAATCATATTGTAGATTGCCTCCTGCATGAGTCAACACTCTCTAACCCATGAACTATAACTCTGTGTTCTGCTCTATTGTAAACTTTACTGTTCCAGCTACTAAATTCAATATCCCAGCACCCTTCCCATTTATAGCTGGACTGCATTTAAACCAAGTTGTTTTACTAGATTCTTGTGTTTTTGTACACTTAATGGATTTGTCATGAGGCCAGCTAAATTATTTTTTGATGTCAATAAATTAAGTCTATTGCTTCTGACATTACAATATCTTATGTCAAGATAGGCAGTGGGCATGTCGCAGCCGTCTCTGCAGTCGGTCGTAAGGGTGAATGACCACTGGGGTGCTGCAACATGAATAACTTCGGGACCAGGTTGTAAATACTTTTTTTTGTAATTTTGAACAGTCACTAGTCACTCGTAATTCGAGGAATACCTGTAGTTATTTATTTTTACTGGACTCTGACTGAAAATCCTTTTCCAGCTCTTTTGCTTTACTGCTTCCAAAGCCCATTTTTTTCAAAACAGCATCTAAACATTAGGCCATATATGGCTTTGTTTCATTTATATACTGTTCCTGGTTGATCACTCTCATAAGTAGGAGCTTGTCCCATTTTTTTCTTTTAATTCTGCATTTATGTAAGCAGTATTGATATCAAAATGGTGCACCATATAATTTTGTGATGCTGCTGAGGTTAAAGCTCATCTTATGGTTTCATTCCTCATTGTAGGCTCAAATACTTCATCATAATGAACATTTTTCTTTTGTGTGAAAAAGCAAACCTTGCTTTATAGTATTTCATCATTCATCAAAGGTCCCCCCCCCTCTTGTGCACCCAACAGCTTTTTCTCTCTCTGGTAACCTCACTAGAGTGAAAACTTGATATTTTTACAAAGATATTTCCTCATGTGAAATAATAACATTTTTGTGTTCATCTGTAAAATCTATATGCCTTTGATCCTGATTAATAACCTATAAATTCCAATTTTATTCCTTTGGCTGACCATTCCTCCTAATTGTTTTGTCATGTTCTGCTGCCAAAGATTCTTAAAAGTGCCAAAGATGATTGTCTCTTATATAACATGTAATATGGAGTTTCATTAATTGCAGAAGTCCATTCCTGCATCTGCTAGTAATGCCTCTTTCATAGTTCCTCTGTTCAGGACTAAGAGTTAAAAGACACATCTGCATCTTGTAGTTGATTGGGAGGAGAGTGCTGGCTCCTGCGTGAGGCAATCAGTGCTGTGATTGGTTGCTGTGTGTGTAGAGGGGGACTTTCCCTCCCCCCCCCACCTTTTTCTTCTGTGTGCTGTGTGATTTATCTCATGATGATCGTATTAAAATACAAGTCAGCGTCTCTGACTTGATTTGGACGTTTGCTGCCAAAATTCCATGACAGTTTAGAGACTGGAGAAGGTCCCTTCCAAAAGAATAATGGGGAGACACATCCCTGAGGCAAAGAGAGGCCCTCCTGTTTATACATTTTTTAAAAATAGAGGGAAATGATGGATACACACATAAGCAATAACCTAATAGATCTCAGATTACTTCCTATTCTTCTGTTGTCAAGGGAGAACAACTGTCTTACTTAAAAGAAACATTTGCACCTTGTATTTGACTGGAGAGTGATGGCTCCTGCCTGAGGCAGTCTGTGCTGTGATTGGTTGCTGTGTGGGTGGAGGGGGTTTCCCTTTTTTCCCGCCTTTTTTTTCTGTTTGCCCTGTATGCTCTGAGATTTACCTCATGATGCTCCTGTTTGCTTATCTTGTTTGCTGTAATATAGATGTAAAATATATTTCTTTATATCAGGCTACAAATTCATGTCAGCCCCTTTGACTTGATTTGGACACTTGCTACACAATTCCCTGACAGTTCAGAGATTGGAGAGGGTCCCTTCCAAAAGAATAGTGGAGAGACACATCCCTGAGGCAAAGAGAGACATTCCTGTCTATACATTTCTGAAAAAGGGAGAGAATGATGGAGCCAACATATTCATCAGTAATAATCTAATAAATCTCAGGTGACTTCCTATCCTTCTGTTGTCAAGTTGGGAGGGCAGGGAGAAGGGACCCTCTGGGGCAGAACTCACACCTAGGATGTTGGCTGGCACAGGGTTCATTTGGTTGTACCAGGGATGGGGGACGCAGTGCAAGAAAGAGAGCAGAGCTGACTCGCTTCATTCAGCATTGAAACGTAGCTAGTGAGGAAGAGAAATCAGAATTCAGTTCTCACTGGACTTTATAGCGGCTGTACCAGAAATGAATACAAAGGCATGTTATAAAATGAAAGTTGTTCAAAATCTTCCTTCTCCCATCCTTTCCCCCCAGCCAAACATCCTCTGCTCCCTTTAATGCCAATCTTTGCCATGAAAAAGTCTTGAGTTCTAGCCCTCAACGATCTCCTGGCAATCGAAAATAAACAAGGCCAGTCATGCTAGACAGAATTTATTTGATCTTCTAGCCCATCAGGATGAGCAAAGTCAGATCCAAGCTACAGAAAGCATCCATTAAGCGATACGGTACAGAGCAGTGATTTCAGCAGGTTCAGACTTCACCAGGTGTTTCCCTCACTCTGGAGCAGGGAAGGAGCAATTTGCACTAGTCTCTGGACTGGCAGAGGAAAGCACGAGTGACGTCACAAGGATGATCGTTCCATTTCTTATAACCTGGCCAGAAAAAGAGAAAGATTTGTAGTGACTCCCTCAGAGTGACTCCTCCCTCATTTGCAGGGAGACATGAAGATATCACAGGGGGAGAGCTTCACGTGCCAAAATGGACTCACCTAGCCATCAAGTCAGGCTATTGCAAAGATGTCCCTCAATTAGGCACCATAGCTTGCCCAGAAGAGCAACAGTCATGGCGCTTAGACTTGTACCCCACTTCACAGTTCTTTACAGCCCTCTCTAAGAGGTTTATAAAGTCAGCATGTTGCCCCCCACTACTGTCCTTGGAAGGGGAAGGCTGAGTCCACCATCCTGAGTCAGTCAGGATCAAATTGCTGGCAGTGAGCAGTGAGTTAGCCTGCAATACCCCATTTGAACCAGTGCACCACCATGGCTCTTGAGCTTGAACATGCTGGGGTTGCACTCCGGGCACACTGGCCGAAATGCGCCAAGGCTGATTGGGACTATCCTGACTCTCAGCATGGGACTCTGCTTTAGCACGGATGCCCCTGAGGCTGCTTACCTCACCTGCACCTTCTCTACTTCACTGCAAAGCACAGGAGGAAAGAGGTGTTTAGATATCTCTGTGCAGTGTAACGTCAGTATAGATTTAGCTGGCTGAACCAACACAGGACCTGCTCTGTAAAACCCCGATATAACGGAGGGTGGAGTTCCCTTAAATGAAATGCAAGCTAAAAGCTTTAGAGCAGGCAGAAACGTGGAGTCCAAAGGTGCCAGTTAGGGCTTCTTCTTAAATTTATATTTGATGCCATCAAATTTAAACAACAGAGAAGAATCTGTTGTTTTTATTTCTGATCTTTATTCTTATAGTTATCTTTTGTTTATTTTGCTTTTGATAGTTTTCATCTGGAGTTTTAGGCTGTCCTTGTGATTGGTTCACAGCAGTTCCCTGTGGCCTTTAATCAGAGCAATAAAGGACTCTGCCTGCCTCTGCCTAGGCAACCTGGGTCATAACAGTGGTTGAGATGTGTCCCAGTGCAATGGGGTATACGTTTTATATATAAATATAAGCAAGGAAAGAAAGAACAAAAAGGTCAATCTCCTGTGACAACAATGACCTTTAAGAAGTAGGTTAAGATGGAGATGGTTGGTTTAATTATGGGGCTGTAATAATTAAGTTTGGGTTTTTGAAGAAATGATGAGTTCCATTTCTGTTTATCCCACAGGCGTTTTGTGTCCCTTTGGCTGTATAAAGGGCCGGGCTGTGAGAGCTTAGAATCCAAGGGGTCAAACTGGTGGGTGGTCCAAGTTGGATGAAATGGGTCCTCATTGTTGAAAGGGTATCTTCAACACACTTTGGCTCACCTGTACTGTCCACGAGCTCAACACAGTACTCATTCCCCTTTGCATTGTTGGGCTCTCCTGCAGCCCAGGCTAGGTAGTTGTTGCAGGATCTGTCTGTCCACTCCCAGACATGGTTCTGTAATGAAAAGGAAGCCACGTTCACCAAGGAAGAGGCTCTAGATATACAGGGCCCAGACACAGAGAGAGAAAAGATGGCAGGTTTCAAGGGACTGATCGTATAGACCCCACCTCTCTCTTTCTCCATTTCTCCAGTCAATCTCAGTTGATCTGGCACGACTAAGCAGGGTTAAACTTGGTGAATGCCTGCCTAGGTGAGGATCAGAAGATCTGGGAGAAAAAGAGCTCAGAAGAAAAATATCCATAAAGTCATCATCTCAGCCTGAGAGGAAAAAAGATAGATAGATAGATAGATAGATAGATAGATAGATAGATAGATAGATAGATAGATAGATAGATAGATAGATAGATAGATAGATGGATGGATGGATGGATGGATGGATGGATGGATGGATAGACAGACAGACAGACAGACAGATAGACAGATGACTACAAGTTTGTGCTAGTGTCTCTGACTTCATCTGAACAGTCGCTACGCAATTTGTTGACAAAAACAAAAGGACCTACTTTCTGTACGTCTCTCAGTCCGATCCAGACATTCCCACGTTTGACATTCTCAGAGACATATTTGCCTAGTTCAGCTGAATCCTCCACACTATGGATGGAGGCGAGATCGCAACTTGAGTCAAATTGCCTGCAGAATGTCTGGGAAGAACAAGAATAGAGAAAGGTGCTTATTCATCGGAGAAGGAGCATAGCAGAATAACAGAACTGGAAGGGACCTTGGAGGTCCTCAAGTCCAGCCCCCTGCTCATTCCAGACCAATGGCTGTCAAATCTCTTCTTAAAAGCCCCCAGTGATGGAGCACCCACAACTTCTGGTTAATTGTTCTCACGCTCAGGAAATTTCTCCTTAGTTCTAGGTTGCTTCTCTCCTTGACTAGTTTCCATCTGTTGCTTCTTGTCCTGCCTTCGAGGGCTTTGGAGAATAGCTTGACTCCCTCTTCTTCCTTGTAGCTGCCACTCAAATATTGGAACACTGCTAACCCTAGTTCTTCTTTTCCCTAGACTAGACATACCCAATTCCTGCAACTATTCTTCACATGTTTTAGCCACCCAGCCTTTAATCATCTTTGTTACCCTTTTCTGTATTCTCTCTGTGTGTGTTTGTGCATGAGAAAAAACAACAGGCATCTAATTGCATTATCCTAGCCACCATCTTCACTCTGCTGACCACCACCGATGTCTCTCCTGGAGTCTGCAACTCTTGAACAGTTCTTTACTTAAACTCATGATTCACTTTTTAAAATCTGGGATCCCCATCACTTCAGAATAATGGAAGTCTGAAGATGCCGGTCAGACTTGCCAGTGAGACATCAGGAAATCTGTTGTCTACAAGATGGTCACTCAACCTGAAGCTCAACATTGCCCAACAGATACTGGTCATGAAAGCCTAAACCAGTATATCATCCAGAGAATACTTGCATTTCAGATTATTCTACTTTGCTACCTTTTTATGCACCTAGCCTAGCAGCCTTGGGTTCAGCCCAGCCAGAAGGGACTTGGAAGCTATGCAAGGCTCTGGCTAGACATCTCCTATGCCTGGGTGAGGAAATTCACAGTCACACAACACTTCTAACCTCTGCATCCTTCCAGGTCTTGGCTTCACCGATGAACTTGTAGCAAAAGTCATTCATGGAGAGCCAATCATCGGAACAACCTTTCACTCCTATGTGGGAAGAGAGAAAGCCCAATCAGAAGGTGGCCAGGAGAAAAGGAGGAGGAGGAGGAGGAGACAGCTGGGTCTGCAGAACGTTCTTCACCTGTTGGGTTGCAAAAATCTTTGATGACAATTAATTGAAACTGATTTGGGTTACAGACATTGTGGCTGCATTTGCAAATTTTCTGAATTTGGTTAGGATTGTTGTTCATCAGTGGCTAAGTCATGCCTGACTCTTCACAACCTGATGGACAATTGCATGTCAACCCCCTCCCCCCCCCAGTCCTCCACTGTGTCCCAGAATTTGACCAAACTCATGTTCATTGCATCCATCTATCTTCTCCTCTGCCCTCTCCTTCTCTTTTTGACTTCCATCTTTCCCAACATCAGGTTCCCCCCCCCCCCAAGGAGTCCTCTCTTCTCATCTGGTGGCCAAAGTGTTTGAGCTTCGCCTTCCGTATCTGTCCTTTCAAAGAAAGTTAGGGTTAGCTTTGGTTAATTTCCTTGAAGCTGAAGTCTTGGGTCAACCTTTCTGCTTTTTTTGGTATATCATTCAGTGAACTGTGCTAAGCCAGAAATTGGATTCCTTCAAGGATCAGGCTGTTGACCGGGGCAAAATATGGGGATCATGTGGTTCAGTTCTGGAGGATCTGCAATGACCTCCTGGATGATCTGTAGCTACTCAGGGGGCTTCAGGAGAGATTATTTATGGCCCCCCCCACAAGGAGTGGGAAATACTAAACTTGTAATGGTAAATGCATGTATCTCTACAGACATGAGAGAACTTGCTTGGACTCACCACTTAGGGAGATGACCACAACCAGCAAACCGAAACTCACGAAGGAGAATCGCCCCATGGCTTTCTTTCCTTTCCTGCAGAGAGGAAAAATGGGGAAGACATTGGGGGGGGGGGAGCTAAGCTCATTGAAAGCTCTTTCAGGAAGGGGAACCCAACATCCAACCCAGGATCAAGCTGGGAGTCCCGTGATTTGGGGACTTGACCATCTGGACCCCATTTCCCCTTCCATGGTCATGCAACAGCAGTGCTGTATAATGGTCAGGAGCCTCCCTTCTGTGGGTCTCTCTCTCTCCCTCTCTCTCTCTCTCTCGCTCTCTCTCTCACACACACACACACAGGGCTCCCAATAGATCTGTTCCTTCCTGCCTGAGGGACCCTCCTGCAGATCCCCTACTGGAACCTGGAGGTTGCCTGCAGCCCCCTGGAAGAGATCCCTTCAGATGGAGAGAGACACGCAGGAGTGATCTGATGCAAGGGCCTCACCTGTCATGTCCCCACAGGTGGGAGAGCAGCACTCACCTGTCCTGGGTCCTCCTCTGGAGTGATGAAACCCAACTGAACACCCTGAGGTGGAGATTGAAGCAGGACGATGTTGTCCTGTGTAGAAGGAGATGGGGACGTTGCCCTCTGCCAAGTTTTTTATACCCCTAAACCACAAACCACAAAACCCACAAACATGAACATTAGGGTGTCATGTTGCCCTCTTTTCCCGTTAATGACTCAAACTCCCGCAGCAGTTAGAACAACACAGACACACGTGTACACAGGTTGTCCAGAAGCTTTCCTAATTAGCTGTCATTTCATCGTTGTTGTGTTTTACTCTGCTTCGTTTAGTAATATTTGAGCAACCATTGTGAGCCTGTGGTTTTGCTCCCTCCCACATGCATTGTGCCTAAAGCACAACGGGAGTTACACAAAGCAAGCAGTGCCTCTGGCCTTGTGCTTTTATGAGGCTGCTTAGCCAAAGTATCTTATCCATGCTTTTCCATGCAAAGCTGTTTTTTTTGTTCCTATGTTTAGCAGCGCTGATTAATGTTTTTGATTGCAGTCTCAGTTTTCCCTCATCGCATTTGCCTCCTTGGATAGCAAGTCTGCTGCAGAAGTGAGTAGAAGAATTTATAGGCTAGGCAAAGGCAAGGCAAGGGGGTGAATGTTTGCGGGGGTTGGTGAAGGGAGAGACAAATTGCTTTACTGTATAATTGACAAATTTCTGGTGATTTATCTAGATGACATCTTGATTTACTCCAAGGATGCAAAGGCTCAGGAGGTGTTGCAAAGTCTGTGGGAGAATAAGCTGTTTGCCAGGCTGGAGAAGTTTGACTTTGACACCTTTGACCAGAGGTCTTCAAACTTCAAACACCCGTGCCTGGATGAGGAATTCTGGGAGTTGAAGTCCACAAGTCATCAAAGGGCCAAGTTTGGAGAGCCCTGCCTTTGACAATTGGACCATTTGGGCTGCAGGATTTCAACTGATGGTCTCCAGATGGATCCTACTAAGGTGTAAAAAGGTGCTATCCTGCCACATCCGTTCCCATAACATAAAAAGGGTTCAGGGTTTCTCAGGCTTAGCTAATTTTTACAGAAAGATCACTCCTAACTTTGCACACAAGATTAAGTTTGTCGATCCAAAAAAATTAGCATGTATGTATCCGAATTATCAGCCTAAATGTTGGAGGTGTGGTTGTGATGATGCAACCTATTATCATATATGGTGGACTTGTAAAAAGGTTAAAGCTTTTTGGATTAAAATTTGGTGGAATATGCAGAAGATACAGTATTTAAGAAAAAGATAAGGTTTTCTCCACGGTTATTTCTGTTGGGTATTATTACAGATTGTACTGTTATAGATACTAAATTGATGTTAAATTTAATTACGGCAGCAAGACTTTTAGTAGCGCAATATTGGAAGAAGGAGGAACTGCCTACTATAGAAGAGTGGACTCTGAAAGTTTCCAACCTGGCGGAAATGGCAAAGATTTCAGCATATTTGAAAGAACACTCGCAACAGAGATATATTTTGGAATAGAGAAGATGGATCAATTATATTCAGAATAAATATGGGACTAGAAAGTTTCATTTAGCATATGAATAAGTATTAGTTTTATATGATATATTATTAGGTATTCATTACTAGTTAGTTATTTAGTTATGTTTAAGGGGAGTTAAAGTGCGATAGAATTTAATGTGTTTTTTTTTTAGTTAGTTAGCATATTTTAGCTTAAGTTGGTTAAAGTTTATACCCTGTATTCAGCTCTGGGAAGTCGGGGTGGGGGGAGGGGAAGGGAGGGTAAGTGGGTGGGAGGGGGAGGGAAGGAGTTTTTCTTTTTAAAAATGTATTTTAAAACTTTTCAATAAAAAAAAGATTAAGTTTGTCGATTGTTTTTTTTTTATTGAAAAGTTTTACAATACAGTTTATTTTTAGCAGAACAAAACAAAACCCCTCCCTCCCCCCTCCCCCCTCCCTGACTTCCCAGAGCTAAATACAGGGTATAGAAATACAAACAATCATGATCTATCTTATGCAAACAACAATAAACTATTAAATCTATTGCACTTTAACTCTTATAAAATAACTACAAGCAACATAAATATCACATCAGTACTTAAGTTTGTCAATTGTTGAAAAGGAATCAAAGTTTGCTAGGATGGAGAAAACTGCATTTGAACAGTCACAAAAACTCTTTGCTACTCAACCACTGCCCTAATTCATCAAAGCAGTTTGTCACTCAGACTAACCAGTCAGCCCTAGTGAGGCCACACCCGGAATACGGCAGCCAGTTTTGGTCACCGTGTCACAAAAAAGATATTGAGAGTTTGGGAAAAAAACTCAGAGAAGAGCAACTAAGATGATCCAAGGCCTGGAGACTAAAACATATGAAGAACGGCTGCGGGACTTGGGTTTGGCTAGTCTTTAAAAAAAGAAGAAATAGGGGAGACGTGACAGCAGTGTTCCAATATCTGACGAGCTGCCACAAGGCAGAGGGGGCCAGGTTGTTCACCAGAGCACCAGAGGGAAGGACGAGAAGCAACGGTTGGAAACTGATCTAAGAGGGAAGCAGCCTGGAACTAAGGAGAAACTTTCCTGACAGTGAGGACAATCAACCAGTGGAACAGAATTTGCCTCCAGAAACTGTGGGGGCTCCATCACTGGAGATTTTCAAGAAGAGACTAGACAGTTACCTTCTGAGATGGTGTAGGTTCTCCTGCTTGAGCAGGGGACTGGACTAGAAGACCTGCAAGGTCCCTTCCAGCTCTGCTCTATCCTATCCTATCCTATCCTATCCTATCCTGTCCTGTCCTGTCCTGTCCTGTCCTGTCCTGTCCTGTCCTGTC
>JAKJMR010000375.1:598093-613311 GCA_024449315.1 Daboia siamensis
TCCTGTCCTGTCCTGTCCTGTCCTGTCCTGTCCTGTCCTGTCCTGTCCTATCCTATCCTATCCTATCCTATCCTATCCTATCCTATCCTATTCCATCATTGTGTTAGGTTTTCTTACAACAACAAGAAGGGGGCAGTCAACAGACATGCTCTGTTGCGAGTATGGAAAAAATATAGCTATAAGTTAAATTACAAGATACCAATTTGGGCAATACCTAAACATGCAATAGAAAATATAAATGTTGGATTTAAACATGATGAGACTACATATAAAGAAATTTTAAGGATAGAAAGGAAAGTATGGAAATAAAAGCCATACAATATTTTAAAAGAAGAAAAGATTGTGCAAACTTGGTTTCAGTATGGGCAGTTACAAGCAAGATGGAAAGAAGATCAGAAAGTTGGTATCTTGATATCTGATGGAAATTTGGTAAAACAAATTAGAGATCAAGGTCAAGCACATATAAGAAGAATATATAATGCATTGATAGAAATTGACTCAGAAACGGAACTTGTTAAAGATTGTATGATAAAGTGGGCCCAGAACTTTCAGGAGGTTATAACAATGGATACTTGGGAAAAGATTTGGGACAGAAATGTAAAATTCACACAGGCTCAAAATTTAAGAGAGGATTTTTATAAAATGTTTTATAGGTGGCACTTAGACCCTAAAAAACTAGCAAGTATGTATCCGAACTGCCAGCCCAAATGTTGGAGGTGTGGTTATGAGGATGCAACGTATTATCACATATGGTGGACTTGTAAAAAAGTTAAAGCTTTTTGGATTAAAATTTGGTGGAATATGCAGAAGATATTTAAGAAAAAGATAAGGTTTTCTCCACAGTTGTTTTTGTTGGGTATTATTACAGATTTTACTGTTATAGATACTAAATTGAGGTTGAATTTAATTACGGCAGCAAGACTTTTAGTAGCGCAATATTGGAAGAAGGAGGAACTGCCTACTATAGAAGAGTGGACTTTGAAAGTTTCTAACCTGGCGGAAATGGCAAAGATTTCAGCATATTTGAATGGATGGGGAGAAACAGGCTTCGTCTCAATCCTGCTAAGACTGAGTGGCTGTGCATACCAGCATCTCGGATAAACCAGGTTGTTCCACCACTAATGATGGGGGGTGAGGTGTTACCCCCCCGGTCGATAGGGCTCGCAACTTGGCGTCCTCTTGGATTCACGGCTCAATTTTGAAGACCATATAGGAGCCTTGACCAGGGGGGCTTTTGCCCAGCTTCATCTGGTGCGCCAGTTGCGGCCCTATCTGGACCGAGATGCCCTACGCACAGTCACCCATGCGCTTGTGACCTCCCGGCTAGACTACTGCAACGCTCTCTACATGGGGCTGCCCTTGAGGACCACGCGGAGGCTTCAACTGGTGCAGAATGCAGCCACGCGAGTTGTTATGGGAGTTTCCCGATACTCCCGTGTAACACCTCTTCTCCGTGAGCTGCATTGGCTTCCGGTTGCCTTTCCGGTGAGATTCAAGGTACTGATAATGACCTATAAAGTTATAAATGGCTTGGGTCCGGATTATCTAAGGGAACACCTGCTGCCGACATCAACTTCCCATCGTCCTGTGCGCTCCCACAGGGAGGGCCTTCTTAGGGTATCGCAGGTCAAGGAATGCCGGCGGGTTATTCCCAGGGGTAGGGCGTTCTCTGTGGGCGCACCTGCCCTTTGGAACCAACTTCCCATGGAGCTTAGGACTGCCCCCGACCTTCGCTCATTTCGTAGGGACTCGAAAACCTGGTTTTTTGAGCTGTCTGGCCCAGACTGAGGGGTTTTAATTATTTATTAATGGGGTTTTAGTTTAAATTCAGGGACTTAATTTAATCTTAGTTTTAATCGATTTTAACTTTGTATGTTATGTATTTTTAATTTTTCCCTGTAAACCGCCCTGAGTCCTACGGGAATAGGGCGGTATACAAATTTAAATAATAAATAAATAAATAAATAAAGAAAGAAAGAAAGAAAGAAAGAAAGAAAGAACAATCGCAACAGAGATACATTGTGGAATGGAGAAGATGGATTGAATATATTCAGAATAAATATGGGACTGGAAAGTTTCATTTAGCATTTGAATAAGTATTGGTTTTATATGATTTATTATTAGTTATTAGTTATTTGTTAGTAATATAGTTATGTTTAAGGGGAGTTAAAGTGCGATAGAACTTAATGTTTTATTTTTGTTTGTTAGCATATTTTAGCTTAAGTTTGTAAAGTTTATACCCTGTATTCAGCTCTGGGAAGTCAGGGTGGGGGTGGGATGGGGAGGGGAGGGTAAGGGAGGATTAGGGGGAGGGGAGGGGGAGGGAGTGAGTTTTTCTTTTTAAAAATGTACTGTAAAACTTTTCAATAAAAAAAAGAAGAAGGGGGCAGTTACTTTCCTCTGCCTTTTAATCAAGAGCATCAACACCCCCAGAAAGAAATTGTGACATTGTTAACGAGGAGTTGTTAGCTCTAAAAGCAGCTTTGGAGCAATGGCAGCTCTGGCTGGAAGATGCTTCCTTCCCATTGGAAGTTTGTACTAAGCAAAAATCTGGAGATGTTGCAGAAAACTCAACTCCCTTCCCACAAGGCAAGTGAGATGAAGCCAGTTTCGCTTTCACTTTTTATTACTTATATTTCTGGGCTGTGCCATTTGTTGCCGATTGCTCTGTGTTGGAAGCCTGAGTATTTTCAGGCGCAAATGATGTTTTTAACAACCCACAGGAATATTTTTGTAAAGTAGGTTTATCGTGCAAGTCTGTGATATTGTTGGCCATTTTCAGTTTGGCTACCACGTGGCGTTGTTTTGTGATTCCACTGTCTGCAGTCCAGATTTGCTCACAAAAGGGGGAACCTCCGAGGCATCTCGCGTGCTCATGCGCTCCCTCTCGAACGATTGATTTGCTCTGGCAGAGCCGAGTGCGGTTCCTTCTCCCATAGGTGAGGGTTTTACAGGTGGAAGTGCTGGGATGATTGTGACTCCCACACTCCCATTCTGCCATACGACTGGAGGCAGGTCATCCTTGCGGGACGGAGCTGGCACATCAAGGGAAGCGAGGAGAGGGCGTAGGAGACAGAGCCGCACCTTCAGATTCAAGGGCTGCTGTGGGAATGTTCTGACAAAACTTACCTCGGGCTACCGTGAGCTGTAAGGCCACATTCCTTATGTCTCAGCTTGTCTACTGAACCAGAGGTCTCCAACCTTTTTTGGCTGGTGGACGGGAGGGAAAGGGAGGGGGAAGCATTTTACGCATGCACACATGCATGCATGCACGCACACACACACACATACATCAATGGAGCTACGAGCACGCACGACGCAAATGGGGTGGTGCTAGCACCCGTGTGACACTCACTAGCACCACCCTATTTTTGCCACGAGGTGCCCCGTTTTTGTAGCGGCGGTGGGAGTGAGTGCGCACGCACATGTGTGTGCACTGGCCAGCCTGTTCCGTAGCCCAGTGGCCAGTAGGCCACGTCCCGGTAATGGGCTGTGGCCCACAGGCTGTGGACCTCTGTACTAAACAGTCCCATCCACCTGAAAACTGATTTTCCCCACAAGATAACTGTTAAGGGACAATCCAGCCCAGATTGGTCCTTCTTAAGAGACACCTTTAATGTCAAATCTTGTCCTGCAGAAGATCCAGGGGTCTTGAGTTTTGGACCTTTGGACCTGCCAAATAAAGGAGGCTAGTCATGCTAGACAAAATTTATTTGACCTTCTGGACCACCAGAAGGAGCAAAGTCAGATGCAAGCTACCGATAAAATAAAATAAAATAAATCCACTAAGCGAAGGGGTGCAGAGCAGAGAGATCTTCTCCAGACATCACCACAAGCTTCTCTGACGCTTGAGCAGGAGTGATTTTCACTAGTATTTGCACTGGCAGAGAAAAGGATGTAAGTTGTAGCAGCTGTCCAGCAGCAATTCAAGGTGATCTGGGCAGAGAAAGAGAAAGTTCTGCAGTGATTTCCTGAGAGTCGCTGGGAAGCATTTCAGTGGCCGCTTCCTCACTTGGAGGAGGACCTGAGGATACCACAGGGAGAGACCCTCATCCATCAAAATGAGCCTAGGGTTCAGCCTGTTGTTGCAACCCAGATAATATACCGAGCCTTTAAGCTTATTTTGTCTGGGATTTTTAGGCTGTTCTTGTGATTGGTTTTTAATTGGACAGGACGTGTCTCAATTTTTTCTTCTTCTAGGCGCTCTGGGACTGGCTGAGATTTGTCTGACTACTGTGAGGTAAAAGAAAGAATAAAATAGAGTAGAGCAGAGTAGAGTAGAGTAGAATAACAGAGTTGGAAGGGACCTTGCAGGTCATCTAGTCCAACCCCCCCCACCCAAGCAGAAGACTCCACACCATTTCTGACAGATGGCAGTCCAGTCTGTTCCTAGAAAGATAGGTAGGTAGGTAGGTAGGTAGGTAGAGCCAGACAAATCTCAGCCACCCACAGAGCACATAAGAAGAGAAAAATTGAGACATGTCCTGCCCAATTAAAAACCAATCACAAACACTAGATGTCCCGTGACAGTGATGGTCTTTCAGATGCAACTTAAGATGGAGCTCGTTTGTCTTATTATGAGCGGATGGTCCCGTAATAATTTTCACAAACATCTCCAGTTTATGAAGGAACGATGGCTTCCATTTTCAGCGGGGCGTCCCATGGAGACTTTGTGTTCTCTTGACTGTACAGAGGGGACGACTGTGACAGCCCAGAGAGCCCAGGGATAAACCATGGTTCACCAGGCAGCTCAGCGGGAGGAAGCGACACAAGGGACGCCTGGAGCAGAACTGGAGGAAGACAAAGACTGAACACAGGAGCCCATAGGAAGTTCTTCTCCTTCTCTGTAAGGATCTGGAGGAGGAGGAACCAGCTTCAACTCAACGCTGCAAAGACAAGCATGGCTCTGGGTGCTTGTCCCCCACCCCTCCCACCCTCAGACTCGGTTGGTATTTCATTTAAGACTCTCAGGGTACTCACCCCCTAACTGCTCTGGTGTACAATTTGGCAGTCATTGTAGACTGACAGCTCCTGTCCACCTTCCTGTACTAGGAGGCCTTGCTCATATTCACTCATGCTACGATCACCTCCTGTCTGGATTACTGCAATGCACAATACCTGGGGCTGTCCTTGAAGACCAATAATTTCAATGCAGCAGTATGCATGGTAATGGGGGCCCCTAGGTTTGCTCCTGCAACACCTTTGTTGCGTACGTTGCACAGGCTTCCAGTTTAATTCCAGGGTACAATTCAAGGTGTAATCATCACTCTGAGAGCCCTACCTGGTAGAGGGCCAGGTTATCTGCAGGACTGCCTTTCCCTAAGTACATCTACCTGTCCCACCAGGTCAGATGGGGTGGGTAGGTTCCTACTCCCCAAAATTGCCATCTTATGGGAGCACCCTTCCTTCAGCAGACCTCCACCCTTTTAGCCTTCCGTGGGGCTTTGAGGATCTGGCTTACCCCCCAAGTGCTGGGAAAATATCGCCTAATGTCAAATCAGAACTTTGACTTGGTATCAGGTTTTTGTTGCTTACAATGTTTTTAATTTGTTATGTTTATCATTTCATTACGGTTTTTATGTTGCTCAACTTTAATGAGCAGCTGCTTATTGGACTGGCAGTCACAGTTTTTTTTTTTAAAAAATACATTAATAATATAAATGAAGGTCATCAGTTGCCAAGGTTCCCAAATGGATCAAATGGTTCCACCTTGCTGGAATTGTATCTCAGCTGCTTCCCCAACATTTTGACTTACTTTTTGAGGCATCAGTCTCAGTGCAGTACTCATCATTCGTGATGTCATTGGTTTCTCTGCGTGACCAGGGTGTGTAGCTCACTTTAGATCTGTCTGTCCACTCAAGGTAGAAGTTCTGTAATGACACGCTAGCCAATTGAGGAAGGGGCTCTGGATCTTTGCACTCCAGGTCAGAAAGGGAAGCTTTTAAAGGTCTCTCTTTCTCCATCTCTCCCCCCATCTGGGTTGATCTGGAGCAGATAAGCAGAGTTGAATGCTCAGATGGAGGACGATCAGGAGATCCAGAGGAAGAGACGCCCCAGAAGAAAACTACCTGAAGGTGTTTGTGAAGTCAGCAGCTCAGCTTGAGAGCCATCTTGCCTCTTGCTCAACCCTGGAAGTTACTTATCAGAAAGATACACAGTGGCCCTTGGGTAGGAGACCACCAGCAAAACTGCGGGTATATGCATATACCCACAAATATTATATGACACAGAGAAACAACACAGTCTAGTTCGGGTTATGTACACCTGTGCGTGGCGAGAAAAACAAATCTGGCGAGTTTACCAGACGGACGGCATAGGGAGCAAAGCAATTACAGAATCGGGTTGTCCTGCTAGAAATTCCTCTAGAAATTCCGCTGGAGATCTAGCCTGGATTAAACCTGTCCTCCTTTGGACATCCTTAGTTCCTGATCTCTTGTCCTGACAATGGTGTTGTTTCCTCAAAAAGCACTTGCATTCACAAAGTTACCGGGAAGTGAGTTCAGTTCCAGGAAAACGTCCCTTCTGTCTGTATGATCAAGCGTTTTGCAGGCATTGAAAACGCCACAGCGGACAAGCCTGCCCTTAACGGTAATGTGCAATTTCTGCATAAAATTTTAAAAAGGGGAAGAAGGAACAGCCCTCCCAGGCTGGGACCTGCAGTCCCAAAATTAATGACCCATTAGGGTTTCGAGAAGCTTTAGAGGCCACTCAGTGGGCTGTAAAGAGGAAGGCAGACGGAAGGAGGAACTCAATGTGAGAGATGGCCTTGATCCCAAGAAGGAGGTCAGAGCAGGATCCGACCCTTTGGGGCTTTAAAGACAGCTGTCAGTTCTTCAGCTGGGTGTGAATGGTTGGTGAGTGGAAGGAGACGCAGCATTGGAACAAATGACATTTTTGGGAAGTTTTGTCCAAGGCAAGAGTTTTTATTGGAGAAATCCCTACCTCCCATGGGAAGATCCTTCAAAAAAAGCCCCATGGAAACTGTAAAATGTTCTGACAAATATAAGCAACGCAAGGGACGTACTTTCTGTGGATTGTTCAATACCTACCTTCTTTGATTTGTGCAATCCGATCCAGATATTTTCTTTGCTGTGGAGATAATCCTTCATGTAATCATCCAACTCCAGTAACAGTTTTTTGGTATGGATGGAGGCGAGGTGGCAGCCTGGCCTGTGTTTTTTGCAGAACCACTGGGAGAGAGCAACAACAGAGAAAGGTGCTTGTTCAGCACAGACATTTTTCTTTGTGTGTGTGTGTGTGTGTGTGTTTGTGTTTGTGAATGCGAGAAAAGAGCAGGGATCTGATTGCATGCTCCTAGCTTAGTTGACTTATTGACCTGTCCTGGTATCCTTGCTGGTATCTGCAGCTTTTGAACAGTTCTTGACTTAAATTCTTGAGTCCTTCTTTAAAACCTGAGGTCACTTCAGAGTCAAGGAGATGTGAAGATGCCACCCATGTTGCCAGTGAGACATCAGGAAACCTGTGGTCTACAAGATGGTCTCTCAGCCCTGAAACCCAACAGATATGGGTCTTGAAAGCCTCAACCAACATGTGGTCCACAGCTTATTTGCATTTCAGACTATCCTAAAATGATAATCCTTCCTATCGTTTCATGCACCTGGTCTGGAGACCATCTGCTTCAGCCCACCCAGAGGGCATTTGGGGGCTTGGCCAAGACTCCTCCAGTGCTTGGGCCAGGATATTCTCAGGATTCCAACACTTCTAACCTCTGCATCATTCCAGTTTTTTTCTTCTTTGAAGACCTTGTAGCATAATGCACCAATCTTCATCCAGTCATCCGGACAAGTGCCTTTCGCTCCTATGTGGGAAGAAGCTCAATGAGAAGAAAGCCAGAAGAGGAGGAGGAGGAGGAGGAGGAGGAGGAGGAGACAGCAGGGTCTACAAAGTATACTTAACCTTGATGTGTTGCAAACATTGTTGATGACAATGAATTGTGCCTGACTTGAGTTACAGACCCAAAGGCAACATTTGCAGAATGTCCAACAATTGGGACATAACCCAGGTTTTGCCTGGGTTAATTTCCTTGAAGCTTCATCATCTGGTGTGAATCTGTCCATATTGGTTGGTTTCTTATTTAGTGAACCATTGTAAAGCTAGAAAATGGATTACTTCAAGAACCAGATTAACCCTGTCGAACCTTCGCACATTTGGACCTGGGGTGCCAAGTGTGCAAACATTCCTGAAGCAGTTGGACCCAGCAACTGCTAATTTTGGTGTCAATCTATCTAGACTACTGCAATGACTTTCAGGTGGGGGTTACCTCGAAAAGTTGAAATTGCCGTGGCTGTAGAAGGCGTCAGTCAAGATATTGACCAATGTAAAGGACAGGGATCATGTGCGTCAGGATCTGCACTGGCCTCCCAGATGTCCCCCAACTGCTCAAGGTTTAAGTTTATTTGTTGGAAAACCCCCCACCCCCACCCCCCAGGAGAGGCCCTTCTGAAGATGCCCCTGCCAGATGCTCAGCAATTAAGTGAGAAAGCACCTTCTTTTGTCCCATGGAGAGCAATCCGCAGGAACTGTGGGGTGGGGAGAGACACCCCACTTTTGATGATAAATGTAGGTATCTTTTGCAAAGCATTTAACTTATATTCCTTATTCTGAAATTTAACTCTATTCATTATTCTTTGTTTTTTTTGGAGATACAGCGGAATGCAAATTTTACGATAAGCCAAACAGGAATAAGAGCAACTTCAGTGAGAGGATTCGGGGGTGGGGTGGGGTGGGGGAGGAAACCAGGAAGGGGTTGAGGAGCATGAGAGTTGTCCTCTCAGAACCCCAGAGACCCTGCTTGCACTCACCTCTTGGGGAGAGGGCCACGACTAGCAAGCCCAGGCTGACAAAGGAGAATCGCCCCATGGTCTTCCTTCCTTCCCTGCAGAGAAACGCAAAGAGGGGAGAAGGAGAAGAAGGGGGAGCAAGGACCTTAGGAGGGATCCTCAGGAAGGGGGATCCAACGTCCAATCTGTGGCCAAGCTGGGAGTCCCAACCTTTGTTTTGCAATTTTTCACTTGACCAGCTGGACCCCGTTTCTCTCTCGTTGGTCATTCAGCAGCCTTGCTGGGTCACAGGACTTCACGCATGCTGTGTAATGTTTGGGTGCGTCATCCTTCACAAAGGGTATTTTGTGTCTCTGTTTCTCTCCTCCAGAGATCCCCCCATGGATCCCTGCAGCAGATCCCCTGCTGCAACCTGGACATCACATGCAGCCCCCTGCAAGAGGTCCCTTCTGATGGAGAGACGGGCAGGCAGGAGTGATCTGGCACAGGAGACTCACCTGTCAGGTGCCCACAGGTGGGAGAGCCCCACTCACCTGTCCCTCGGCCTCCAGGGACAGCCAGTCTGCTCAGAGGCAACTCCAGGCTTTCCTCCTGCAAAGGGAATGGAGGCATTTATAGGCAAGGCAGGGGGTGGATTTCTGTGGGGGGAGGGCAGAGGGAGGGAGGGAGGGAGGGAGAAATTGCTTTGCTTCAGGATCTCTGGTCCTGATTAACAACCTGGAAGAAGCTTGATTGCACCACAAGATTTGGAACACAATAAGGGCATCCAACCTGACTCTCCGGAGGTTAATCAGATTGATTGATTGACTGATTTATAACATTCAGGAGAATGTTTTGGCCTCTCTAAGAAGCCAGAGGAAGATGTTGCTGCACATGGAATTCTCAATGTGCAGCATTGCTTGGTGCCACCACCCACTCTGAAGCCAGGGATGACCCTCCATGCTCTATGCATAGGTTCAACCTATGGGGATTATGTAACCCAACACATTGCTTCTCCTCTCTAATTGTCCCTCTTCCCAAAAGGCAGAGATCTTTTTAGATATGGGTAAATTCTGAGATGGTCAATGAAGATTCCGCTTCTAATTATCCTGGAATTTGCCAGCTATTCAATGGGACAAGTGACACAATCAAGTTTACCCACAGATTTTTTTCTTCACTCTGACTTACAACCAGGTTCTCCTATGCTGGCTCATTGGAGTGGTGGTGGTGGTGCGGTGAGCAAAGGATGCTGGGAGCGCATTCATTCCCAGGGTCACCCAAGGCCATCCCAGCTGCCCCTGCTAAAGCAAGCAGAAGCATTTGTTGGGCAGCAGCAAAAAAAGATGACCACTTTAATGACAAGAATCTAAGTGTTTGGGAGAAGGCAGCGCTAAGCATCTCCTGTATTTGACCATGGGGACCTCATGGATGCTCAGTGCAAAATGTCTCCTATGGCAGCAGATGATGTAGCCATCAAACTAGACAGCCCTCAATAGATGACTGAGGAAGAACTGAGGATCTTTAGAGTAGGGATGGTGTTTATGATGTGCATGGATTAGACTCTGAGTTGGATGGGCATCACTGGGGAGGCATCATATAAACATTTCAACAAGAAAAATGCCCACCACAAGACCCCCACTGCTGCGGTCAGTCAACTGTTGACAAGGTAGGCTGCAAAACTGCCTTCACACAAAACAGAAGTCTAAGATGGGCAGATGTAGTATGCGCTGGGGACCCAGACTTTTCCTGAGGCATCCAAGTGTGGTGGGAAACAGGTCTTTGTGCTCTGTTGCACTTTCAGTTCCCGGAAAATGCTGGATCGTATACAAAGAAGTGGGGTTTCCCTGGAGTGGAGCTCAGCTCCTGATAAATTTGCAAATAGAAACATTAACAGGGAAGATCTTGGATGAGTAGGATCTGCACGGAGACGGCATTGGTCGCTCTGGTGAATGATCTCTGGAGGGCCCGGGACAGGGGACATTCCTCTGTCCTAGTCCTATTAGACCTCTCAGTTGCGTTCAATACCATCGACCATGGTATCCTGCTGCGGCGTCTCAGAGGGTTGGGAGTGGGAGGCACGGTTTTGCAGTGGTTCTCCTCCTATCTCCTGGGACGTTCGCAGTCGGTGTTGGCAGGGGGGCAGAGGTCGACCTCCAGGCCTTTCGTTTGTGGAGTTCCTCAGGGGTCGGTCCTCTCGCCTCTCCTGTTCAACATCTATATGAAACCGCTGGGTGAGATCATTCGTGGTTTTGGAGTTGGGTATCATCAGTATGCGCCCGACCTTTGCTCCTTCTGTCGCGATCTGAAGACATTCTTATTTGAACAAGCCGGCCTGGCCTGATGGGGGACGTGTTTGGGTTTTTATGGTTATTTTAATATTTGTATTTACTGTTTTTAGTTGGGCATATGTTTAATCTCTTTTTAACTTTTGTACTTTTGTATTTTTATATATTTGCCCTGTTCACCGTCCTGAGTCCTTCGGGAGAAGGGCGGTATACAAATAAAATTATTATTATTATTATTATTTGCTGGTGCTGGGTCAGGTTCAGTGCTCATTAATGGCAATCTGCTTAATGCATCTGCATGGCCCATGTCCCTCCCCGGTTTATGGACCAGTTTGCAAGCATAGGCGGATAGAAAAAATGGACCACCTCAGCATTCTTGGGGATAGAATTTGTGGTGTTTGTTTATCAGTTGTGAACAACCCCAACCATGGTTTGTGATCAGTAAAAATGGTGAACTCCCGGCCATACAGGTAATCATGGAATGTTTTGACTCCTGACACAATTGCCAGGGCTTCCTTGTCAATTTGTGCATAATTCCTTCCTGCCTTTGACCGTGTCCGGGAGTAGTATGCAATGGGCCTTTGCTCCCCATTGTCTTCTATGTGACTTAATAGAGCGCCCACCCCATAAGGGGATGCGTCACACGCTATGAAAATGGGCTTGTTTTCTATGAAATGGGTGATGGTTGAGTCACTGGATAAAAGTTGTTTGAGATTTCCAAAACTCTGTTCATGGACCTTAGTTCTCTTATCTAGCGGTCTGTGTAAAGGTTCTGCAATTGCTGCTTTGTGAGGTAAAAACGTGTGATAGAAGTTTAGTATCCTCGTTGCCAGTGTTAAATAGTGGGCTCTGGACCGCATGGCCAAGATGGACGACTCAGGACACCAGGGTTCAGCATTCCAACTCTTTATTGATGTCACACAGACTGGGCGAACGAAGGGGCAACTGCCCCACTTATATACCTAGCTAGGTATACTTGGAACCAATCCCATTATCTGGGTTTCCCGCCAAAGACTGCCCTGCCAATCCGCACAGGGCACCCTGCCACCTGGTGGTGTCAGTGGCTTATATCTGTGTAACATCTCCTACCTACATAACAGAGAGTGAAGCACCTGGTGAAGCCTGGAGAAGCAGCTGAGCCCTGTCAGAACCTCCGCTCTACATTCCTTCGCTTAATGGAGGAGTCTTTCTGCAGCTTGCGCCTGATTTTGCTCTTCCTGATGGGTCAAATAAAATCTGTCTAGCGTGACTGGTGTCATTTATTTGGCAGAGCCAGTTGAGGTTTGAAGGTCAAGACCATCCATTAATGCTACGATGCTCTCTCGCATGTTCGTTTCACTTCAAATGGAGGGCTGGGAATCTCCTGGACTCAGCACCACTCTCCCATCCCCTAAACTGATTCAGTTGGGTAGCTGGGATGACCTTCACTCCTTGGGTGACCCTGCAAGGAAGGTGGCAGGGAGGGAAGGAAGGAAGGAAGGAAGGAAGGAAGGACATTGATTTGTGCTTTAAATTGTAAGCCGCCCTGAGTCTTCGGAGAAGGGTGGGATGTAAATGGGAATAAAAAAAAAAGAAGGAAGGATTTAAACAACTTGCATTTTATAAAATGCCCTTGGATTCATTTCTGAAAGACCAGCTACAAACTATAGTGAGAACTGAACTCTGACTTCTCTTCCTGACTAGCTACGTTTCAATGCAGAATGAAACCAGTTGGCCTTACTCTCTTCCTTCTGCTGTTTTCTCCAGCCCTGAACTCTGTGCCGGTTAACAAGTCCCAGATGCGAGTTTTGCCCCAGAGGGTCCCTGCTGAGTCTCCTCTCAGCTCCATTCCCTGCAGGAATATTCTCAAGGCCAGCACACCAAGACACATTTTCCCCCATGAGTTACCTCCAGTCACGGATAATGCAGGAACTAGGAGTGTTGCTTCTGTTGTGAGAACATCTCTCTTCCTGCTCCGTGGGCAGAGCTGTGGCTGAGCCAGCTCTCAACTCTCTGTGTTCAAATCCAACTGTGGGAGAACAAAGGGAGAAGGTGACTCTGCTTCAGCCACACTGGTCTCCTGCAGGTGGGATAAGAGCACAGGTGAGTCACTTCGTGGTCCATCCGGCATCCTCAATTTCAGCTTGGAAGGGGAGAGAGGCAATGTCCCACCAAGAGTTTTAGGATTTTGAAGATCAAGAAGGGGTAGGCTTCTTCTGTGTGAAAGCTGAGAGTAAGTCACCCAATTTTTATTGAGAGTTGTTGAGGAGATGAATTTTGGAGAAGGTTTTCTACATGTTATTAAAGTTATATATCAACAACAAACTGCACAAATTATAGTTAATGGGGGGCTAACAGAGACCTTTAAAATTGAAAAAAGTACAAGACAGGGATGCCCCCTATCACCATTATTGTTTGTTTTAACATTAGAGATTTTATTAATTAGAATTTGAGAGTCCTCTATGATAAAGGGAATTAAAATAAAACAGAATGATTATAGATTGAGAGCTTTCGTTTATTGGGAGAACTTAAAGAGCTTAAAGAACTTAAAGAGAGATAAGGAAGGAATCCTGAAATGGCTAATATGCGACCAGAGCCGAATGGAGCTTACTCTTCAGTAAAACAGAATAGAGCTGGAAGTGACTCTGCAGGTCTTCTAGTCCAACCTCTTGCTCAAGCAGTAGAACTTATGCCATCTCAGACAAGTGACTGTCCAGCCTCTTCTTAAAAACCTCCATTGAAGAAGCACCCACAACTTCTGAAGGCAACTTCTGCACCACTGGTTAATTTTTCTCACTGTTAGGAAATTCCTCCTTAGTTCCAGGTTGCTTCTCTTCTTGATAAGTCTCAATCTGTTGCTTCTTGTCCTGCCTTCTTGTGCTTTGGAGAAGAGGTGGACCTCCTCTTCTTTGAGGAAGCCCCTCAAATACCAGAATAGCCTCAAATACTGCTGCTTCATGCTGCCCTTGTGTTCAACCGAGCATCTTGTAGCAATGCCAGAATTCTGCAGCTTAGGAAATCCCGAGAAATCATTCATTAGCAGCGCCTTCACAGTTTCCTCCCTAGCACTTTCTGTTGACTGTTGGGTCTTTGGGGAGAAGGTCCCCTTCCAAAGAATAGCAAACTGGAACATGAAACGGGTACCACCAGCACACCCTTCTTCAGGCTGGTGACTTCCTGAAGGTCTGCAAGGAAGCGTAGTGGTCTCGAGGAGAGAGTCATCCTATGGTACCTTAAGACTGTCAATGGCTAGGGAAGGTAGAGTTGAGGGACTGCTACATCCTCAGCAAACTTCCCAATGCCAGTGTTGTGGTTTCTTCCCCAAATAATCCATTCCTTCAATATGGTTTGGATGCTAAATGTGGAAAGGACGTTCCTCAGAGGTTCTCAGCATGCTAAATGTCCCAGGAATGCAGGGGGAGAGTTGATTCTGTCCCTCTCATCTGCTTCTCTGCGCCCCCAATTTAATTCATCTCACCCTGGTGGTAACCCTAATTCAAAATGACAGGATAAGAGAGTTGGAAAGGACTTTGGCTCTGCAGAATGGTTCTGATGACAAGCTTGGAAGGGATGTTCCTCAGAGTTTTCCAAGAATGAAGTGGGGAAGGAAAGGGCAGGGAGGCAGGGAAGGAAGGAAGGAAGGTCCCAAAATATCCACCTGTATATATTTGACCCTTGATGCAGGTTTTTTTCAGGTATAGGGGTTCCCTCAAATTTCATTCTTCACCTTCTTCTTCTGTGCATTTCTGTCTCTTCTCAGCTCTCCCTCTTCTTCCTCATGGATGCCCAGAACCAGACCCAGAGGACAGAATTCATCCTCCTTGGTTTCTCCAGCCTTTGGAGCCACCAGGTCCACCTTTTCTTGGTCTTCCTGGCTGCCTATTTGGCCACGCTGATGGGCAACCTCATGATCATAACCCTGGTTCTCCTGGATTCCCATCTTCACACCCCTATGTACTTCTTCCTCAGCCAGCTCTCCTGCTTGGATGTTTGCCTCTCTTCTGTGGTGATACCAAAGATCTTGATGAACCTCGTATGCCAAGAGCAGACGATCTCCTACAACCAGTGCCTGGCACAAGCCTTCTTCCTGATTGGCTTTGCGGGATGTGAGCCAGCATTGCTGGCTGTCATGGCCTATGACCGCTACGCTGCCATCTGCCAACCTTTGCACTAT
>JAKJMR010000375.1:613711-627847 GCA_024449315.1 Daboia siamensis
ACCCCTGCTCTAGATCAAGGGTGGGGAAATATGCTCTTTTACAACTTGTGGACTTCAACTCCCAGAATTCCATGTGGGCTCAGGAATTCTGGGAGTTGAAGTCCACAAGTCATAAAAGGGTCTTGGCTCCTCATCCCTGCTCTAGACTAGAGGAGCTATATCTCCTTCTATAAACCAAACTCACAGGATTATGATCTCAACGCTTTGGTAACACTTCTGCTTTAGAAACATTAGAAGCCAAGCTCTTTGGAAGCCAAACCATAGCTATTCTTGCACAAGATCGATGTCTTTCAGAAAAGTAAGTGCACTCACTAGAATTGTCAATTCCTGTCTCCGTATATTAACCAACACCAAAAATTATCCTTCAGATTTTAAAAAAAGGCCTCTTCTTTTGAAATTTGCCTTAAGTAATTTTAATATTTTCCTCAGAAATTCTATCCCATTGTATGGAGATCATTCCATTCCAGCCCTCCATCAAACACCAATGTTTGTAAGAGAAAATACGGCTAGTACGGGGTAGGCAACCTTGGCTCTTTTATGACTGGTGGACTTCAACTTCCAGAATTCCTGAGCCAGCATGGCTCAGCTTGGAAACCTCTCCCTTTCCCCTCAGCATGGCTGGCTCAGAAATTCGGGGAGTTGAAGTCCATGAGTCATAAAAGAGCCAAGGTGGCCAACCCCTGGGCTAGTCTCTCTACAAATCCTTTACAGAGTAGGACTTGTCCTTCTTTGGGCATCAATTCCTAGAATCAAAGTCTTAGTTCCACATATACAACATAGAATAATGGAGTTGGTAGGGACCTTGGAGGTCTTCTACTCCAGTCCAGTCTCCTTTCAAGATTTGCTGGACGGTAATAGGAGAACCCATTTTGCCAACATAACATGTCTGTTGTGCAACCTGCAACCTGCTTCCAATTACTTTCTGGGTGCAATTCAAGGTGCTGGTCCTCACCTTTAAAGCCCTAGCTGACACGGGGCCAGGTTGTGTGTGGGGATGCCCCTCCTTAAGGAAATCCACTCATTGCTCCATGTTAGATAGGATGGGCGTCTCCTAGCCCCTCCCTTTCAACATTGCCACCTTATTGGATCTAGGAAGTGGACCTTCACTGTGGCACCCCCCCCCCCCCCCCCTGTGCCCCCCCCTCTGTTTCTTCCCCCCCCCCCCCCCCCCCTTTTAGCCTTCCGTCGGGCTTTGAAGGCCTGGATTTCTCCCCCGAGTTCTGGGAGAAGATTGGTTGATTTCAGATCAGAACTTTTGACTTGGTCCCTGGCTTTGTTTGTTTGTTTGTTATGTTTTGTTTTTATGTTTTTAATTTGCTAGTTTTATAATTTCCCTATGGTTTTTATGTTGCCCAACTTTTGGTGAGGAGTTGTTTGTTAGATGGGCAGCTACATGAATATTTTAAATCAATAAATAAGATAAATAAACGTCATCAGTTGCCAGTGTTCCAAGAAGGATCAAATGGACCTCAGCGGACACCCCCAAACCTTACGTGTTGTGTATTCAAGCTCAACACAGGATTCGACGTTCCTGAAGTTATCGGGCTGGTTTTTCATCCAGGATACATAGTTATTTGTGGATCTCTCTGTCCAAACCCATTTGCCTTTCTGCGCCTGCCCTGTGGAACCAGCTGCCGGTGGAGTTGAGGACTGCCCCCGACCACCGTTCATTTCGTCGGGACCTGAAGACCTGGCTCTTCGAGCTCTCTGGCCCAGGCTGAGAATTTTTAATTTTTTAATTTTAATTAGTCTAATCTTAATTTGAACGGTTTTTTTTATTAATACAGGGATTATTATAATTTTTAAAATTTGTTTTTAACTTTTATATCTGTGTTTTTTAATTCCCTGTAAACCGCCCTGAGTCCTTCGGGAAAGGGCGGCATATAATGTAATAAAATAAAATAAATAAATAAAATAAAATAAATAACGAAAGGGAAACCATGTTAGCCAATTGAGGAGGGGTCCCTGGCTCCGCAGGGCGCTTGGGCAAAGGGGAAAAGTTTTCAGGTTTCAAAGGTCAGACCAAATAGATCGTCTCCCCCTCAATCACAGTTGACCTGCAACAATTAAGCGGGATTAAACCTGATGAAGTCTTGGATAGGGTGACAATCAGGAGATCCAGACCAAAAAAAAACCACAACACCCCAGAAGAAAACTACTTGAAAAACTATTTTTCTAACTACTTAGAAAAAAAATGGGGATGGGGCTGAATTGGTGAACTTATAGTAAAACAATATCTTTCAGTCTGGGTGATCCAACCCTCAAATCCAAGGAGGAACTAGAATCAGAAGGTCATGTCTGCCGGACTTCCGGTGGCAAGGCTCCGTTGCCGGCAGCCATTTCGGCTGTCAGCCCCGTTGTTTCCATAGAGCTGCCAAAAACAGCGACGATCAGCTGTTTGGTGGCTCGGAAGCCCTCTCCTCGGGAGAAGAGGAGGGGGTGAGCACCTAGGCAGGGGTAGAGCTCTCCCAGACCGCCAGAGTTGAAACTCTGGTGGTTGAAGGATTGAGCCCCCCCCCGAAGCCTGAGTTTGCTCCGGACTTCGGGACGCCTCTGCTCCAGGGCTTTGGAGCAGAGCAGGATGCAGCAACCATCCCTGCCAGCGAGAGTGAACTTTGGATTACTTGGATGCAGGCAGAGCTGTACAGGAGAATTTTGTCAGAGCAAGTATATGAACTTTAACTCAGTAGATTTTGTGGAGACTTTTTAAAAGTGAAAGTGCTCAACAGAATTGAGTGGGTAAAAATGGCTGCCAAATCATCTAAAGCTCCTAGAAGCACGGGGGCCTTGCCAGTTCAGCAATCTTCATTACAAGCTTTAATGCCCCCCCCCCTCCGGCACCTGCACCCGCACCTGCTTTAACAATAAAAGATTTGCAGGATGTTTTGCAAGAGGCTTTGAAAAAGCAGTTCCAGCAATTAACCCAGCAATTAGCTGAGCTCATTGAGGAGAAGAATACAGAAGTGAGGGCAGACATTTTATTAGCATTTCAAGGAATGGCTGTTTGTATTGAACGCTTGGACGAGAGAGTGGAAGAATTAAGCCAAAATAATATAAAATTAGATGCCAAAATGACAGATGCTGAAATGGTGATGGAAAAGATGGACGATGATTTATTATTGGTTCAGCATAGAGAGATGGAGTTTGCTGTGAGAATTAGAGGGTTGAAGGAAGATTCTAGGGAAAACTTGAAAAAAGTAGTTTCAGAAGCCCTTGAACAGGTTTTGGGGCGCTCAGCAGAAGATATTATGGTGGATATAGACAAAATATTTCATGTCAATTCCTGGATTGCAAGACAAAGGAAGTTACCCAGAGATGAGGTGGTGTATTTTACAAAGACAGCCATTAGAAATGAGGTTATTCAAGCCTTTTGTAATAATAAATTTACAGTTGCAGAGCAAGAAGTTTTAATTTTAAAAGAGATCCCTCCAAGAATTTTAAGGAGAAGGAAAGAATTTGCTTTTTTGGCAGAAGAATTAAGAAGACGGGACATTCAGTTTAGATGGGAGATTCCAGTAGGTATGGTGGTGATGTATGCAGGCACGAGATATCGTCTTCTCACAGTTTTACAGGCACGTGATTTTTACACCAATATTTTGAAGGCAGTCCCCATACCACTTCTGGAATCCAAAAGGAAGAATGGTGAAGAACAGCGTCAAGCACAAAGTGAGAGTTTGCAAGGTGCTGAAGGAGCTACGCAGTTAAAAGGTGGAGAATTCCAGAAAGTTACAGGAATGGATCAGATTTCAGTATCAACGGAGGAGGTCAGAGACCAAAGAATAACACACGCTGCAGCTAGACGAATGAGACAAGAGCAAGATCAGCAGAGAGCTACGATTGCATCGGAAAAACTTACTTACAGTGAAGCAGTGGGAGGAGCGAGGCCAAAGAGAGTGCAGGTGATTTTGGAAGAGGCGCTCCAAAAGCTTCAGGTCGCAAAAGATGGCAACAAAGCTCCTAACTTGGAATGTTAATGGTTTGAATTCACCACACAAGAGAAAGAAAGTATTCCACTATTTAAAGCAATTTAAAAACGATGTTATTTGTCTGCAGAAAACACATATTCGAGTGGCTGATCAAAAGTACTTGGTAAACTCTAGGTTTGGCATACAGTTTATTGCTTCTGCACCTGACAAGAAAAATGGAGTTGTTATTTAT
Organism: Daboia siamensis; assembly: GCA_024449315.1. NCBI lineage: Eukaryota > Metazoa > Chordata > Lepidosauria > Squamata > Viperidae > Daboia > Daboia siamensis. The sequence continues at coordinate 617,870 of JAKJMR010000375.1, forward strand.
GTTAAGAATACTCTTACAGCGAATCTAATTGAAGCAGATAAACAAGGAAGATATATTATAATTGAATTATTAATAGAAGGCAAGAAAACACTTTTGGTTGGATTATATGCTCCTAACCAACAGCAAGGAGATTTTTATAATTTACTACACAGCAAGATTATTCAGTGGGATTATAAATCTTGTATTTTTATGGGAGACTGGAATGGTGTTTTGGATGTACAAATGGACAAAGGAGGCCTTTTTAAAAGCAAACCAAGTCATGCTAAACTGCCTAAATCTTTTTTTGAGATGAAGGATGACTTGGAATTGAGAGATGTCTGGAGAGAAAGGAATTTACAAGAAAAATACTTTACTTTTTTCTCTGACAGGCATCAATCTTTTTCCAGGATTGACTTTGTATTAATTACTAATGGTTTTATTTCTAGGATTAAGAAGATCAAGATTTGTCCAAGAACCATATCTGACCATAGTCCAGTGTGGTTGGAGATAGAAAAAGATAATGGAGATAGACGGTCTTGGCGTTTAAATGAAAATTTGTTTAGATATCAGGAAAATGTGGAAGAGTGTAAAAAACAGATGAAGGAATTTTTTAAAATTAATATGCATAAAGGTACTTCTATTGAGATCGTTTGGGATGCAAGTAAAGCCTATATGAGAGGTGTATTAATATATTTGAACAATAAACATAGACGTAAATTGGAATTCAACATCTTTGATGACAACACAGCAGCTGCATTTGGTTTAGGCTTGGCTGATTTCCTTCAAGCTGCATGTCTTGTGTGAATCTGTCCATTTCGCTCGGGTTTTTTTTTTCATCCAGTGAAGCATGCCAGGCCAGAAAGCGGATTCCTTGAAGCACCAGGTTAAGCCTGTTTCATTTAGTTTTATTGCAGACTCACCTAGCATTCAGCAGACAGAGATGAAATCTTGGGTCTCCAAGTTCTGACGACCAGGGAGTCGGCGTGAGGGCAGGGAGTGGAAATGGGCACCAGCATCTAACCCCAGGCCCCCTTCCCAGAGTGGCCCATCCCTAATCTCCAACCTCCTCTCCCTTGACCAGTCATCCCCATGGTGTTACTGCCTGCCCTTTCTCCCCCCAAAACACCCATCATTGCTGACCTAATCAGCTGCTGAATTCTGGGATTATTAGGAGTGGAGTCTTCAATGACCATCTCAAAAGTTATATTTCATGAGTTAGAGACTGTTGACTCAGCAGGAGGCAATCTACAATGTGATTGTTTGTTGTAACTATAAAGGGGGAGTTTATATAGCACTACACATTTATGTTAGCATCTCCAACTTCACCGGGACAGCTGTTAACGCAATTCCCCGACAGTACGCCTACCCACTGGAATCAGGTATGAGAAGTTAAGAGGATCGTGTGAACCGACACATGCCTTCTTTCCACCGCTCTCTGTTCTCAAAAGACAATGAACCTTTTTACATGGGTAAATTTTGGGATGGTCATTGAAGAGTCCACTCCTAATTATCGTAGAATTCAGCTGCCATTTCCCCATCCCAGTGATGGGATTTTCACTGTCCGCAGGTGAACTACAACTCTAAATGACACAACCAGTTCAATTTCCCTTGACTCCAACTTCAGTTCTGCCAAGTCCTGCTGTGCTGCCTTGTGGCAGTGGTGATGGTGATCTCCTGGGAACCCAAAATAAATGGGGTCAGTCATACTAGACAGAATTTATTTGACCTTCTGGCCCATCAGAGATATCAACAGGGCTTCTTTGCTTCTCCAGACTTCACCAGGTGCATCACTCCTTCCGGAGCAGGAGAAAGTGCGGTTTGCACTAAAATCCGCACTGGCAGATGAAAGCATTTAAGGAATCGCAATTATAATCATTCCATTTCGTGTAAGCTGGAAAGAAAAAGAGAAAGATTTGTAGTGACTCCCTCAGAGTGACTCCTCCCTCACTTGCAGGGAGACATGAAGATATCACAGGGGAGAACTTCATGTGCCAAAATGGACTCACCTAGCCATCAAGTCAGGCTATTGCAAAGATGTCCCTCAATTAGGCACCATAGCTTGCCCAGAAGAGCAACAGTCATGGCGCTTAGACTTGTACCCCACTTCACAGTTCTTTACAGCCCTCTCTAAGAGGTTTATAAAGTCAACATGTTGCCCCCAACTACTGACTTCGGAAGGATGGAAGGCTGAGTCCACCTGGAGCCAGTCAGGATCGAACTGCTGGCAGTGAGCAGTGAGTTTGGCTGCAATACCCCATTTGAACCACTGCACCACCATGGCTCTTGAGTTTGAGCATGCTGGGGTTGCACTTCTGGCACACTGGTCGAAATACGCCAAGGCTGACTGGGACTATCCTGACTCTCAGCATGGGACTCTGCTTTAGCACGGATGTCCCTGTGGCTGCTTACCTCACCTGCACCTTCTCTACTTCACTGCAAAGCACAGGAGGAAAGAGGTGTTTAGATATCTCTGTGCAGTGTAATGTCAGTATAGATTTAGCTGGCTGAACCAACATTTCAGAGCAATGCCCTGATATAACGGAGGGTGGAGTTCCCTTGAATGAAATGCAAGCTAAAAGCTTTAGAGCAGGAAGAAAGGTGGATTCCAAAGGTCCCAGTTAGGTCTGGAATTAGCCTTGTTGGGCTTCCTGCTCTCCACCCGCAGCTGGCCTTCACTCTACAACTATGTTGAGCAGATTTGGACCTATGACCACTGTCCTTGGTCTGTCCTTTGTCAACCCACTCCTCCTCTTTCTCCTTCTCCTCTCTGGCCTGGTCCCACTTCAGGAGAGCAGCTGAGGGTGATGTTTGGAGGGGAGTAAAGAAAGCCAGTTGCCTCCTGAACCCAATTTTTTGTTTTGGTTTTGACACAGACACCCCAGCTTTGACTGTGCTCTTGTCTGTGCCTTGATTTTAAATTGTGGGCTTGCCTTTGGCCTCGGGACCTTGCCCTGTGAATCTGCATCCTCTCTTTAGACTTCCTTTGTTGTTTACTGGCTTTTGGAGACTGAGGGTGGCTGCCTTCAGTGTGGGGTGGAGTCTTACTTGGCCATTGCAGGGCTCTTTGCTGTGGGCTTTAATCAGAGCAATAAAAGAGTCTCCCTGCCTCTGTTCAGACAACCTGGGTCATAACAGTGACTGAGATTCATCCGACTGCAATGAGGTAGAACATCTTCAACACCTTCCCCTCCACCTTGGCTCACCTGTCTGTTCTACAAGCTCAGCACAGAACTCATTCCCATTCATGTTGTTGGGCTCTCCTTCCGCCCAGGCATTGTATCTGATGTTGGAGCCGTCTGTCCACTCCCAGCTGCGTTTCTGCAATGAAAGGGAATCCGTGTTCACCAAGAAAGACGTCTGGCTATGCAGGTGTCCTTGACTTACAGTAGTTCATTTAATGTCCGTTCAAGATTACAGTGGCACTGGAAGATTTGATACCTTAAGTACCCATTCTTCTATAGTAGGCAAACTATCCTTCTTCCAATATTGTCCCACCAGTAACCGTGCTGCTGTTATCAAGTTCAACTTCAAATTGATTTCTTTAGTATCACAATCTACAACAATATCCAATAAAAACAATTGAGGAGAAAACTTTATCTTTCTCTTAAAAATCTTTTGAATGTTCCACCAAATTTTAATCCCTAAAAGCTTTTATATTTCTACAAGTCCACCACATATGAAAATAAGTAGCATCTAAACTACCACATCTCCAACATTTAGACTGTAGGTTAGGATACATGTTAGACAACTTTTGGGGATCCAAATGCCATCTATAAAACATTTTATAAAAATTTTCTCTTAAATTTTGAGCCTGAGTAAATTTAACATTTCTGACCCAGATTACCTCCCAAGTATCCAACGGAATTGGTTCCTGTATGTTTTGTGTCTAAGATTTCTGCTTATTTAAAGGATCACTCGCAAGAAAGATATATTTCAGTTTGGAGGAGATGGATAGATTATATTCAGAATAAATATGGGACTAAAAAGTTCCATTTAGCTAATGAGTAGATTTTAGATTGGTATTAATTTTAGTATTAGTATTGATTATATTTTTGTTTAAGTTATTATTATTATGTTTTTAATAATTTGAATGTATCAATGTTAAAGGGGAGTTAAAGCACATTATGAATTTGGTTAATTTTATAATGGATAATCTTAGTTAGAATATGATTATTATATCTATAACCCTGTATTCAGCTCTGGGAAGTGGGGAGGGGGAAGGGGGGTGGTTTGGGGCGGGTGGGTTTTGGGGATATTGTAAAAATTTTTTTGTAAAACTCTTTAATAAAAAAAAATAAATTACAATGGCACTGGGAAAAAAGTGACTTCACAGCATTTTTCACAGTTACGGCCTTGGAAGCATCCCCCTGATCATGTGGTCAAAATTCAGATGCTTAGCAACTGATTCATACTTCTGACCATTGCTGAGTCCCAAGGTCATGTGATCACCTTTTGTGACCGTCTGACAAGCAAAGTCAGAGGGGAAGCTAGATTCATTTGACAACCCAGTGACTAACTTATCAACTGCAGTGATGCACTTAACAACTGTGGCAAGAAAGTCATAAGATGGGGCAAAAGTCACTTAACAAACGTCTCACTTAACAAAGGACCTACTTTCATTGGGTCGTTCAGGCCGATCCAGACACCCCCAAGATTTTCGAAATTTTGAGAGAGGTAGTTGGCAAAGTCAGCTGACTCTATTTTGTTGTGGATGGAGACCAGGTGGCAGCCAGGTTCCTGAAGAATGCAGGACCTCTGGGAAGAGCAACAACAGAGAAAGGCACTTGTTCATCAGAGAAGGAACATAATAGAAGAAAGAGTTGGAAGGGACCTTGGAGGTCTTCTAGTCCAATCCCCTTTTCAAGAGGAGACCCTGTATGATTCTAAACAAATGGCTGTCCAATCTCTTCTTTAAAACCTCCAGTGTTGGAGCACCCACAACTTCTGGAGGCAGGTTGTTCCACTGACTAATTCTTCTCACTGTCAGGCAATTTCTCCTTAGTTCCAGGTTGCTTCTCTCCTTGATTGGAGAGAAGCAACCTGGACATTGCTTCTCTCCTTGATTGGCTTCTTGTCCTACCTTCTGGTGCCTGCCACTAAAATACTGCAACACTGGTAATCCTAATTCTTCTTTTCACTAAACTAACATATTCAATTCCTGAAACTGTTTTTCACATGTTTTAGCCACCAGGCCCCTAATCTTCTTCGTTGCTCTTTTCTGTACTCTTTCTCTCTGTGTGCGCACATGTGTGTGTCCTGTGTCGTATGTGTCTGGGTTTGTGCATGTCCACGTGAGAAAGGAGCAAGGATCTGATACCACCGTGACTTCATAGACCTTTCCTAATATCCTTACTGGTGTCTGCAGCTCTGGGACAGTTTGTGATTTAAATTCACGAGTCCTTCTTTAAAATCTGAAGCCCCCATGACTTTAGCGTCAAGGAGATCTGAAGATGCCACCCACACTGCCAATGAGACATTACAAAATCTGTAGTCTACCAGATGGTCCCTCAACTCTAAAGCTCAACGCTGCCCAACAGACATGGGCCATGAAAGCCTAAACCAGCATATAGTCCACAGCTTGTTTGCATTTCAGACTATCCTAAAATGATAATCCTTCCCATCGTTTCATACACCCGGTCTGGAGACCATCTGCTTCAGCCCACCCAGAGGGCATCTGGGGGCTTGGCCAAGACTTCTCCTGTGCTTGGACCAGGATATCCTTCTAACCTCTGCTTTCTTCCAGGTGACTCTTTCTTTGAAGGCCTTGTAGCATAACATGCCTCTGTTCTGCCAATTACGGGAACAAGTGACTTTGGCTCCTGTGTGGGAAGAAAGATCAATGAGACGACAGCCAGAAGAGGAGACAGCGGGGTCTACAAAGCATATTTATCTTGCTGTGTTGCAAACCTTGTTGATGACAATAAATTGAACCTGAGTTACAGACCCAAAGGCAACATTTGCAGAATGTCCAACGATTGGGGAGGTTTAACCTGGGTTAATTACCTTGAAATGCTGGTGTGAGTTTGTCCACATTGGTTGGTTTCTTGTTTAGTGAACCATGCAAAACCATAAAATGGATTCCTTCAAGAACCAGAGATACCCCCAGAGGGTTGATTGTGGTCCTAGGAAAGGGTTGAGAGTTGTCCTCTCACGACACCAGAGACCCTGCTGGAACTCACCACTTAGGGAGTGGGCCATGACCAGCAAGCCGAGGCTCACAAAGGAGAATCGCCCCATGGCCTTCCTTCCTTCCCTGCAGAGAGACGCAAAGAGGGGAGAAGGAGAAGAAGGGGGATCAAGGACCCTGGCAGGGGGTCCTCAGAAAGGGGGATCCAACATCCAATCTGTGACAAAACTGGGAACCCCACAGTTTGGTTTGCACCTTTTCACTTGCCCAGCTGGAGCCCATTTCTCCCTCCTTGGTCATGCAGCAACCTTGGTGGGTCACAGTGGATCCTGCATTGCTCTCTAAAGCGACACAAGAGTCCCCCTAGAAAGGCTCTCCTATGCACCTCTTTCTCTTCTGCAGAGATCCCCTTAGAGACCCCTTGGTCCCTGCCTCCTACAGATCCCCTGATGCAACCTGGACATTGCCAGAAGCCCCCTGCAAGAGGTCTCTTCAGGTGGACAGACGGGCAGGCAGGAGTGATCTGGCACAGGGGCCTAACCTGTCCAGTGCCCACAGGTGGCAGAGCCCCACTCACCTGTCGCTCAGCCTCCACAGGTAGCAACTCTGCTCAGAGGCAACTCCAGGCTTTCCTCCTGCAAAGGCAAGGGAGGCATTTATAGGCAAGGCAGGGGGTGGATTTCTGTGGGGGGAGGGCAGAGGAAGGGAGGGAGAAATTGCTTTGCTTCTGGATCTCTGGTCCTGATTAACAGTCTGGAAGAAGCTTCTTTGCACCACTAGATTTGGAACACAATAACATTATTCCCTGGAGGTTAATCAGATTGATGGATTGATTGATTGATAACATTCATTCTGAAAGAATATTTTGGCCTCTCTAAAAAGCCAGAGAAAGATGTTTTTGACCTTAGAAACCTCATGGATGGTCCAAGCAAAATATCTCCTGTGGCAGCAGATGATGTTGCCCTCAAATTAGACAGCCCTCAATAGATGCCTGAGGAAGAGTTGAGGATCTTTAGAGTAGGGATGGTGTTTATGATGTGCATGGATTAGACTCTGAGTTGGATGGGCATCACTGGAGAGGCATCATATAAGCATTTCAACAAGAAAAATGCCCACCACAGGACCCCCACTGCTGCGGTCAGTCAACTGTTGACAAGGTAGGCTGCAAAACTGCCTTCATACAAAACAGAAGTCTGAGAAGGGTGGATCATTTGAACCTGGTATGCAGTGGGGACCCAGCCTTTTCCTGAGGCATCCAGGTATGGTGGGAAGCAGGTCATCCTCCCCGGCCATAAGAGGCCAGGTGGGTTGGCCGGTATAGTGTGAGAAACCCTAACCCTAACCATGACCTAGATGGCTGAGAACCTCCATAGACATTCCACCACAACCCTTCACACAAGCTGAACACTCTTCTTCTTCCTTGCCTCTTTTGCTTCACAAGAGGGACAGTAACACCAAGGGGATGACCGGTCAAGGGAGAGGAGGTCGGAGATAAGGGGTGGGCCACTCTGGAAGGGGGCCTGTTTCGTCTGGCCAGAGACACGGACTGACATCTCCATCCACTCTTAAGCCAAGGGTTACTCTCCATGCTCCATGCTCCATGACCCAACACATCGCTAACTGTCCACGTCCCCCAAATGCATAGATCTTTTTTTACATGGGTAAGTTCTGAGATGGTCATTAAGAATGACACATGGAAATACCTCTGAATATTTTGTTGTTGTTGTTTGCCTGCAGACAGAATCTTGCCAGACTGAGACTGAAATTTCTCCAATAAGTAGAGATTTACTCTGTGAACAGCAAGGGAGGGTCCGGCTGGTTGTCTTCCTACCCATCAGACATTCCAAGCTCCGCCTTCTCTTTGCCATCTGGGAAAGAGTCCCTCCCTGCTGTGACTTTGGACTACATTCCACCACAATCCACCGCACAAGGTCTCCACCCTCCTGCCTTTCCTTTCCCTTGAGTGGATAGAGCCAACTAAGATGCTTTTTCTACAAGATCTCGGGGATCTGAACAGGGAGCTCCAAAATTCCCAGAGCAGCAGTTGAGCTGGTTGTTGGTAAGTTCAGTCTTAACAAGAGTGATCAAGAGAGCACCATAAAGCAGTGAGGCTCTGGGCCACCAGCCAAAATCTTTCTTCTTCCCCTTGGGAGGAAAACAAGGAAGAAGAAGAACAGAAGGAGAAGGAACAAGGAAACAAGTCCTTCCTTCCAGAGGAGATGGCTCTCTCAGCTCACGGAGTTTTATTGCAGACTCACCTAGCAGAAAGCAGAAAGCGATAAAATCTGGGGCCTCCGAGCTCCGATGACCACACGCACTTAACCCCAGGCCCCCTTCCCAGACTGGCCCACCCCTTATCTCCCACCTCCACTCCCTAGACCAGTCATACCCTGTTGATGGAATTGCTTGTGAAGTGTGAGGCTTCCATGAACTCGTGCACGTGTGTGTGGGGGTTAGTATTGTGGCCAATAACTTTTGCGTTGCTCCAATTGAACTGGCGCTGTTCAGCCATGCTACCACCCACCACACTGCCACTATCTCCTGCGATGGGAATGGAGGCATTTATAGGCAAGGAAAGGGGGTGGGGTGGGGTGGGGTGGGTTTCTGATGGGGGGAGGGCAGAGGGAGGGAGGGGGAAATTGCTTTGCTTTGGGATTCCTGGTCCTGATTAACAACCTGGAAGAAGTTTCTTTGTGCCACCAGATTTGGAACACAATAAGGGCATCCAACCTGACTCCCCGGAGGTTCATCGGATGGATTGATGGATTGATAACATACATTCTGATCTTTCTGATTCCAAGCAAAAAAGGAGAATATTTTGGCCTCTCCAAAAAAGCCAGAGAAAGATGTTGCTGCACGTTAAATTCTCACTGTTTGGTCTGGCCAGAGGGACGGCCTGGCACCACCAGCTTGTAGCTGGTGTTTTAGAAATGAATCCTAGGGCATTTTATGAAATGGAAGATGTTTACATCCTTCCTTCCTTCCTTCCTTCCTTCCTTCCTTCCTTCCTTCCTTCCTTCCTTCCTTCCTTCCTTCCTTCCTTCCTTCCTTCCTTCCTTCCTTCCTTCCTTCCTTCCTCCATTCAGCACCCTTAATGGCACCCGGAAGCACACATGCAGCTTTGGAAACTGCCGTGTCACATGGGCCACTCTTAGAGACCCCAAAAGCCCCCCCCACACACACACTCTTCACCCCGTGTTTTCCAAATGCTGTACAAGGGTTGCTCCATCTTGCAACAGTCCAGCCCTGAGATGTTTGGGGCTTAAATGATTGAGCACAGGGACTCCTGATCCAGGAAGGGCTGAAACTGGAGCACAACCTAAAGGCTGTGCAAAGGCTCTCCTAGCTGTGACTGCCACCAGCTCGCTGGAGTTGTGAGTCCAGGAGAACCTCCAGGTTGTGCACCAACTCTGTCTGGGGCAGTGTAAAGCAACTCCCATTCCTTATTAGCATTGATGATGTAACTTAGCATGGGTCATGAAGCATCTGCAAGGAAACCACCAAGCTCAGAGAGCACCTAGGATCACATAGTCCTACTCCTCCTCCGCCTCCTCCTCCTCCTCCTCCTCCTTCTCCTCCTCCTCCTCCTCCTCGCCTTTAGAAATCATGGGCACTACATCACTGGAGGTTTTTAAGAAGAGACTGGACAGCCACTTGTCTGAGATGGCATAGTCTCCCGGGGGCTGGACTAGAAGACCTCCAAGGTCCCTTCCAGCTCTATTCTGTTCTGTTCTCTTCTGTTCTGTTCTGTTCTACAATCTATTCTATTCTATTCTATTCTATTCTATTCTATTCTATTCTATTCTATTCTATTCTTATTCCTATTTCTATTCTATTCTATTCTATTCTATTCTATTCTATTCTATTCTATT
>JAKJMR010000376.1:11813-27125 GCA_024449315.1 Daboia siamensis
ATTATTATTATTATTATTATTATTATTATTATTATTATTATTATTATCATCTTGCCAAGAAAACTGCATGAATTTTCCCAGATAGTTTCCAGGCGTCAAATCTGAATAAAGGCATCCTCTGCCTCAAAATAACAAACAACTTTCCATATGAGTTGTGCTGGATTGTAACCAACTCCATAGTAATGTGACTGAATGGAAATGACTGGATTAAGAAGAGCAATTTAGTAGTTCCATTGTGGTTTATCTGAAACTTAAGCAAAGTTGGAATTTTCTTCCCCTTGCTGTTGAGTACCTAGGAATTCTTGCCTTTTAAGTCCTGGAAACCATAATTTCCTTTCTTTCCTCCTATAACAGAGGTGTCAAACTCTCAACATCATGTGATATCTCGCAATGTATCGCAACTTTTTTTTCCATTGCCGGCAGTGGTGTGGGTGCAGTTTTGGCATGATACCCCGTCCTATAAGCTTCCACATCTTGTTGAGTTGAGTGGGTCAATCAATCAATCAATCAACCAAACAGAATAGAGCTGGAAGGACCCTTGGAGGTCTTCTAGTCCAACCCCCTGCTCAAGAAAGAGACCCTATACCATTTCAGAAAAGTGACTGTCCAGTTTCTTCTTAAAAACCTCCAGTGATGAAGATCTACAACTTCTGATGGCAAGCTGTTCCACTGGTTAATTGTCCTCACTGTTAGGAAGTTTCTCCTTAGTTCCAAGTTGCTTCTCTCCTTGATTCGTTTCCATCCATTGTTTCTTGTTCTTCCTTCAAGTGCTTTGATTTTCTTTATAGGCATTGATTAAAATATATTTCCTCTCTTCCCAACTTTGACCATTGTAGCAATGGTTATAGCTTCTGATTGGGTAGTAAAAGATATGATATTAGCAAGGTCAAAACAATTGTCTGCTTCCTCAAATCCATTTTTCCCCATTATTGTAGACATAAAAGAAAGTTAGGAGAAACAGTGTTGGGAAGCAAAGCTACTTAGAGAAAAGTAAATGCTTACCAAGTAACATATATTTAGCTTTGTCTAACTCAATAAAGTAGTACTACCTGATCATCCCTTACTATCATCTTCCAGGTTTACTAAATACTCACATTCAATCAATTATTCAGCTGTATTATTCACATGTATACTGTAAATTAAATATAGGGGGTCACTCCTCTCTCCCTTTTCAGGTTTTTGTTTCAGCTGTCTTCTGTACTATGAATAAACAATTTCTGCTTTAATAAAGGAGTGTGACAGATCCCTGTTACTGAATAACACTAGGGAGAAAAAAAATCCCACAATTACAGAAATCTAACATGGTATTATTTCATTACCATGGGTACAATAAGACTTTAAAATGCAAGGAAAAAATATGGGTTTGTACCTGGAAAGCTTTACTTGTAGCAATCACAATTTGATTTGATTTTTAAAAAATGATTGCAAAAATGCAAAGAATCTGAAACAAAAAAAAAATTACAGAGGACATAAGGTGCTTCATTTTTGAGTAGAATGTGAATGATAATTTTTTAGCTGAGTAGGACAGTTTAGAGATGCGCAGACTGAATGACATTCTTTACCTTATTCCCAGTAGAGATATGTATTGAATTATTATGATCTCTCCCAATTCTCAGTGTTTTGACTTTTGAGGGGAAGTGAACATAACCTTAAATCATCATCCGATTATGTTGATGAAATGAGGGAGTGGAAATTATGGGTGGTGTGGAAATATCCTAATGCAAAACCATTTCCAGACTTCTATTTTTGCCCAATAATATGAACCTAAGCTTGCCTTTCGCTGAAAAATCTAAAAATTGTGATTTAAGTCTTCTGCATTATGAGTGAAGTTCAAAATTGCTGACATTTAAAACAACAACTTTCTATACCCTTTTTAAAATGCACTTACTTTCTACAGCTGAGAAAATGGCGATTTCTTTGATTTGTAGCCATAAAATGCACACCCGCTGTTAATGTCACTTCCGACAGACACACTTTGTCAAAATTTACTTTTATCTAAGGGAATTACCCTAAACAATGTTTCTTAATAGGTCTTTATAGAACACTTTCATCTTATTTTTTCAGATATGCCTTATTGATACTGAATTTCATACACAGTAATTCAGTGTTTCCCACTGAGAACATTTAAGCTATTCATTATTCCTGAAGATGCAGGAGAATTTGATTAATTGATTCTGTTTTTTCATGCATTTAAATGTATTAGAAACTTACATGATTATTAAGGACAGTTGGTTGGCAACAGTTTATTTTTTGTTTAAAAAGACAGTAGAAGTCTTGAAATTGATTTCTAGAGTTATAAACTATATATTTCCCATGTGGAATATGTGTTTGATGTCTTAATAAAATTTAAATGTAGTAGTTTTAAACATAATCAAGGATGTGGCTCAAATGGTTACACTGAATATTGTATAAGCTAGATTTATCAGAGCAATAAGGGATTCCATGGGAATATAATTGTATCAATTGTTATGTGTTTTCTGAAAATAAATCTGGGTCTTTTTTTTTTTTTGCTTCCAGAAGAAGCACCTGGTCTTATTTTCCGGGGATGTCTTACTCACTTCCAGCACCAACAGCCCTGCCCAGCAGGTCCACTTCTTCTGAGGCTGAAAAAGCAGCTTCATTGTGCAGCTGCATTCTGGCCTGCATTTCGCAGTCAGGCCTTTTTGGAAGGCCTATGCAGCCAAGTACCGAGCTATGGATTGAATCCATAGCTATGGATTCAATCCATAGCTCAGTTCTTGGCTGCAGTGGCCTTCCAGAAAGGCCTGTGACTGAGAAATGCAGGCCGGCTGCAGAAGATGCTGCAGAAGAAGTGGGCTGATGAAGAATGGCCTGGCTGCAAGGTAAGTGGGTGAGAGGTGTGTGGGGCAGATCTACAACCCTACTGCTGTCTAGCTTGATTTTTAGGTGTGTGCCTTGTCCCCAAACTAGGGTTTATTTTGGGAATAGGGTTCATACTAGGCCCACCCCCAAAAATCAAACTATGGCTTATTTTTGGGGTAGGCCTTACTTTTGAGGAAACACGGTAGTACCAAGAAGGCATCCTGGTTATAGTGTGAAAAATGTATGAATTTAACAGAACCAAATTGTTTTTTTATAAATCCTAAAGTTAAAATTGCTAAGCACATTGATTTGTGCTTTAAATTGTAAGCCGCCCTGAGTCTTCGGAGAAGGGCGGGATATAAATGGGATTAAAAAAAAAATTCCTCAACAAAAAAATTCTTCTGTCAAAGCTTTGAACACTACTGCAAATCTCCCTATACTTCATAATGGCACTGCAATAGTCTTGTCTTTTTTTTTTTATTTAATTCTATTTTTTGCATAATATTAACAGGTCTGATTGTGCTATCTAGGGATTCTAGGTATACATTTGAAAGATTGTAGTTGGGGAGTAGGAAACAGGTCATCTTCATATGCTTGGCTTACAAAAAATGTAAGTTTAGCCAATTTAAATGTATGCATTTGTGTATCAGTTTAACATATACATACACAGACACATACATACACAGACATTTTGACAAATATATGAGCAGAAGCTATATTATAAAATAGCTTAATATTTGTGGTCAAGACTGGCACCTCTAATTATTGTGGTCAGGAGGAAACATTTGGCGGTTTTATGTTTCTAAATGTTATAATTTAAAACAAATGCTTGATTTTATTCTTATTTTATTTTTGTATGCCATGAAAAATTATTGGGATTGGGTAGCCTAAGAGTGTCTAAATAAAATAAATAACAGTTTAATCTATCATGGTCCAATTTTTCTCTCTATATATATGGGTATTGACTAACATGGGTGTAGAACTATTCACATTTTCATGGTTTTCAGAAAGATTATTCATATGCTTGGATTACAGAACATTGTGTGCATGCTAACTATCACTGACAGCATTATAGAATGGCCATATGTTACACTCAATAACCATTTGGAGTATGATTTAAAAAACTGGCTCTCTTACAGAATTAAAGCTCCTGCATTCTCCTGACATAAGCAATTAATTGAATGATCAGCCCTTGGTGGAGAAAAAGGGATTTGCAGAGTCTCATTCAAGACTTCAAGAAGATTGCACTATTAAGCAAGACTTCACAAATCTACAAGTTGTCTTTCCTGGTAGTAACAAATAACCTAACCTAAACTGTATAATTACATATATAACATCTTGCTGCCTTAACCTTATGCTGCTGGTAACTACTGAGTTTTATAAATTACATTCACAGATAGGTACCTATAAGTCGTCTTCTGGACTGATCACTAAAGAAGGACTAATTAAACTGGAGTTTTAAAATCAGCAGAAGAAAGAAAAATGGCCTTAAGAGCAATCCAAGAGAGTCTTTTAATGCTTCCTGTCTATGAATAATCCATTGTATTAAAATCTGTGTCGATCCACATTCCAATTTCAACAATGATTAGCTTTGGAGAGCTCTCATTTAAACACAATTGTTTCCCTTATGTTACCAGTTATGAAAGCAAAAATGCCCCCTACAGTGACTACAAAAATACCTTACAATATAGTGAGGCATACCTAGGGAACTTAGCTATTCTCCCCTTTCAACAACTTTGAATTTTCTTTCCGTTTTCTGAGGAGAGAACTGTGTTCATATTAGGGGAAGTAGGCTTGGTACCTTGACAGTGAGCTAGAAAATGTCTAAGCTATTTGTATTTACCACTTTGCCAAAGTGTATGGAAGTCTGATCAGTAGCCAAAACAATGGAAAATGTCAATATTTATTCCAACTTAAAAAAAAGGTGATATAAAGGACAATCAAACTATAGCCCTGATACCACCTGCAAGTTAAATTCTTTTGAAGATAAGCCAGCAACGTTTGAATCCAACCGCCAACAGAGAACTGCCTGATGTACAAGCAGGATTTTGGAAAAGAAGAGGAATGCGTGATCATACTACCAATCTACATGTGCTTCATTAACTATACAAAAGCCTTTGACTGTGTTGACCATGACAAGCTCTGGAACTGCCTCAAATAAATGGGTAATATCATTCAGTAATTGTACTCTGATCAGGTAGCCACTGCAAGAACAGAATACAGAGACTCAAAATGATTCAGAATTGAAAAGTGAACTCAGTAAGGATGCCAGCCTGTCACTTATACTATTCAACATATACACAGAAATAGTTATGAGCAATACACATTTGAAGGAATCTACAATTGTCATAATTTTGAATCATCATTAAACAAAAGATTGTAAAGAAAGGCAAAGAAAGTGCTATCTGTGCCTAGGATATTACTGAAACATTTTTCTTAAACTATATTGTAGAGATTGTTTTTCACATACCTCTATCCTAATACTGAATATATCAGTGGAATGCTGTGATTGAAGCAATAATAGATAAACTGGCTTTTGTAACAATTGGCATTTGACAACTGAAAATGACAAATCTGGAAATGCTGGACCAGAAGCAGGAATAATAACCCCAGAGAAAACAGGTAGAACGGATGAGTGGGGGGAAAAAAATAGTTGAGATAATCAAGTAATTTACATTACTCTATAACTCACCATTACACTAACATTTGGACTGTTTTAATTAAGTCCCAGCTTTTCCAGAACAAAGTCTAACAAAGTACAACAGAGCCTGTGTCCATGAAAATCAAAACACAGCTATATCTTGAGAAAATGGTAACTTTCTGACAGTGCTGCTTTCCTCTGCTGCTTAGTAATGAGTGAGTTGGACACCTCCTGACAGCTCAACCTCAGATAAATATTTCAAACATATCATGCAAGAGATTCACAGATCAATCCTTACCTCCATGAAATCAGTGGAGCAAGACAGAAAGCCATTTTGAACCAGTGCAGCAGAGCAGAACACAATGAGAAGTACTTAAAACACACCCTGTGCCTGTTGATGTTTCAGGAAGCTGGTTCAGATAACAGAGGTAATACTTTTGAATTCTAGTTCTCATGCCTCAATAGTGCAATACAAGCAGGCATGGGGGAAAATGTGTCTCTCGATATACAAATAACAGTCAATGATTTGGCCACAAAAATATTTTAAGCTGCATTGCAGTCTATTGTGTAGAATTATTTTTACAGCAATATAGGATTTTTTTAAAAAAAAAAAGTGGGATTTTTTTGATATGTGAAAGATTTTATACATAATAATAATTATATTAAAATGTAATAAAGTAATTGTTAAAAAGAAAAAAAGAAAAGAAAGGAAGAGACAAAAAGGATACAGTAAAAAGAAAAAAAGAGTAGAAAACATGAATTTATATATAAAGAGTATCAGCAGGGCTTTTTTTCTCATAGAACGCCCAAAACGGAGTTCCGGCACCTTTTTTGGATGGAACCTTGTAGGGTAGGCAAAGTGGGTTGTATGACATGTGTGAGTTCCGGCACCTTTTTCTTTTACAAAAAAAGCACTGAGTATCAGCAAAGAGGTGGATTCTCTTGGCAATCATATATACAATTCTAATCAAACCTCTCTAACATTACATTACATTCCTTCTTTGTAATCATCAAAACTATAATTCATAAAATCATTTTCTGGAATTCAAAAAAAATCTATGAAAATGTATGAAGCATGAAATTCTCTCTCTGTGTGTGTTTGTTTGTGTGCAATGTATGTCTGTTTGTATGTGTGTGTAGAGGAGAACATGGACATATGATATACACTTAATATTCTACTTTGTCCCCAAACAATTTGAGAATTAAGAAAATTTAACTCAGATGATCTGTCTGATGGTAAATACTCCTGTTTTTGAAAAAATGATTTCAACTGTTTGTTTGTATTCTCAGCTATAAATGTCAGTATGGAATTTGAGTAGAATACATGTTTCTATAGTGATGAAACAGATCTATAGCATTTTCGGCAACTTTAGGAGTGCTGGGATGAATGCAATTTGTCCCCACAAGGAAGTGATATTATATTGTTTGCACATCCCAGCAGAAACAGCTGTCAGTTTGGGGTATAGTTTATACAGCAGCCAAAAGGAAAAGAAAAGAAAAAGAAGAGGGGAAAAAAAGAAAAAGAAGAAAAGGATACAGCAAATTCTGAAATTTTGAAATAGCAATTAATAATTTAACTGTGGTTTGCTGTTTTAATACATTTGACTTTTGTGCATTACCAAATACGTTGGCAATTAGTGATTGTTAGATAAAATAAATTAATCTTGTTTCCTCTGGCCTACTGTTATTTAGCTTTATTCTTCCTAGCCTGCACATCATTAAAGGTAAAGGTTCCCCCGCACATGCGTTTCTGACTCTAGGGGCCGGTGCTCATCTTCATTTCAAAACCGAAGAGCCAGCACTTGTCTGAGAACATCTCCGTGGTCATGTGGCCGGCATGACTAGACGCCAAAGGCGCACGGAACACTGTTACCTTCCCACCATAGTGGTCCCTGTTTTTCTACTTGCATTTTTACGTGCTTTCGAACTGCTAGGTTGGCAGAAGCTGGGACGAGTAACAGGCGCTCACTCTGTTATGCAGCACTCGGGATTCGACCCACCAAACTGCCGACCTTCTGATTGACAAGCTCAGCGTCCTAACCCACTGAGTCACCTCAACCTTTACACATCATTAAGAGGTTTTAAAATCGCTTGACTATAAAGGACAAATTTACTTCCTGTAAAGTTATGCTAAAGAAGTCACCTCAATAATGATGTTTCTGAGTGTCTTTGACAATCCAGAAATCATAATATGTAAGAGTTCCAGTTAATTAAGAAAAGTTATCAATGGTATAGCTCAGGAACATCAAGAGATCCACCAGTTTCTTATTTCTGCTATGTTTATGCATAGCCGGCTCAGGATACTAGTTACTGTCCTACTTAAGTTTGGATATAAACTGCTTTGCTGACCACACAGATAGGAAACTGCTAAAGAGTTTTGAAATATAAATCATAGCTCTTTTAGATTTGGCCAGAATTGCACATCATACTAAACTATATAAATACCAGACCTTTACGCCTGTGCATAACATTTGTACATACCTTCATGAAGATCCTTAAGGCAATGTTTTTATTTTAGATAGTCTTTAGTGAAAGAGGTGTTCCTATCATTCTAGAAGTCTGGGTTTCATTTATAATGTCTTTTGCAGTCTTGACGGTATTCTTAAATGCAATAGGTTACTCATTCGCACTATAGCTATAATGCTGAAATAATGCCAGGGCTTCTCTATGTTAATAAATATAAAAGAGTGAATTATAAATGGATTGGCATTTATGAACTCTTTAATATCAGGATAGTAACTATGAAGAAATGCTGACCCTCGGTGATTATGTTCTATTCAAATTACTTGTCTTTTTGACATAACTGAAGGCTCTAATTTGCAAATGTCCTTTATCATGTAAAAGGCTTCATTCAGCTGATATGCAGCTTAGCTAAAAATATGAAACAAACAGAATTGGAAGATAAGTCTTAAACTTTCAACCCTTTGTTCTAGTTGTAAAATCACAGTCGGACCTAATTTCTTTCTGTTTTTATTACTGCATCAAAACCATATTGTGAATTTGTAGCTGCTATAAATGCTTAATATAAGTTATCAGTGTACAAAAATGTGTTAGAATATTATATTGATTATGTCTTTAAAGCAACATTTTAGAACATGCTATATGTTCTCTACTGCCCACAATGAAACCATAGAACCTCAATGGTAATTTCCTGGTAAATGCATAATGATTCCTAGAAAATCAGCAACAACATTATTTGTCCTTCTGCATTGTTAAAAAACATGCACAAGGAAAAGATCCATGCAGCTTCACCCAATAGGTATAAAACTAATAAAAACTGTCAGTTGCGAGTTTCCAGAAAATTTACCGAGAATTTTGAAAGTGTATATAGAGTCAATTAAAAAAACACAGACCTTTATTCTATTCTGAATTCCCTCTGGTTTCATACAGAATTGATTGTGGAATTGCAAATGCCAGAATTTGGCTCAGATTCAGTCTATGGAGGCTGCATTCACCTACTTACAGAGGGAAAGCAGTAGTGGCAAACTATAGTACAAGAATCAGTAAATTCAAATTAAGGATGTGTAGGTTGGTATCAATGTAATCTATTTTATTTTCTATTCTGCAAGGGTCCAGAATTTTTACAAATATATAAAATATAATTATGTTCATGTCCAAAATGTTAGACATATCAAGTTACATAAATGTACTCACAATAAGGAATGGTGCTTCTTTAAAATAAAAAAGCAAATGATCAGGTTTCTTCACTTTTTACCCTCTCTTTATTGTAAAAATGTTCTTTGTACTTAGAATTACAGTTAGTTCAAGAGACACTATTTTCAGTAGTCCCATCCCTTATCACTTTGGGAGGATTTTTGCTTCTTGGAAATCTTTTGCAGGAGATCAGATACAAAATAGGAGAGAGAAGATTGAATTCCTCACCCAGTTTCAAGCACACTGTTCACCATTGTTCTGATTAGTTCCTTTGGACTTTAGCTGCAAGTACCTTGGGCTGGTCATGAAGTGTGGCCAGCCTTTCTCCTGTTGGGTTAAAGGGCTTCCCCTGGATCAAGCAGGATGACCACCATCATTCTGTGATGATCGAAGTGCCCCTCTTTCTTCATTGCCTCTCCAGAGAGACTTTAGACCCATTTAGGGTCTCCTGGCAGAGCGAAACTAGCTGTGGTGTGCAGAGCTCTGCAATCCCTCAGCCATGCACTATGGCACAAAACTGGAAGTCCCATATGTTGTATTTAAAGTGTATTATTGCTTGTGAAATATGTATGTTCTAAGAAGAACTGGAATCATAGTACCCTGATCTCTTGACAAATTATCAATGGAGATTTTTAAGAAGACACTAGACTAGACAGTCACTTGTCTGAGATGGTATAGTTCTCCTGCTTGAGCAGGGGGATGGACTAGAGCTGGTCCTTTCCAGCTCTATTCTATTCTATTTTATTCTATTTTGAAGCCATGCTTTTGGGTTACAGTAAGGTTGTCCTTTCAATTCAGGATTTCAGTCTGAAGATCACCAATAAAGAGACCAGCATATAGCTATAGAAATGGCAACATTTTGTATGGGTATGGTTTAACTTTATGTATGGTTGAGTGGTTAAGCTGTTTTATGCAAATTAGGAAGATCTGGCTTCAGGTCTTTCCTTGATCTTGGAGATTGCTGTATGACTTTCAGCTACTCACTTCATCCAATTTTCCTCCAATGGTTGTTGTTGGGAGAATCTGAATATACAGACCAGAAGAAAGGTATTATTTAAGCAATAAGCAAAGGTTATTTTTATTTAAGTTTTTATTTATTTAGTCCATTAGCCAAGACTGCTGTTCTTCAGTTTTAAACTTGAGTACAAGTTCAGACAACTGATGAACAATTGGGAACAAGCTGTGCCTCAGATAGAGATGTAAAAGTAATTTGTCATTTTCAAGTCAAATGCTATAATCTTTCAAAACAGAATCTGTTAGTGTCAGACTTGAAATATTTCACAGTTTAAAAATTATCATACATTGGGGAGAAATTATTTGGGAAAGTTGTGTGCAAAACTGATCATATTTGGAAAATATTTGCTTGGAAATGAATATATATTAAGGCTAGTGAGGTTCATGCATGTAAATATAAGAAAATAGCAACAGAAACATTTTAAAATATTGAACACATGTCATGATAGAATGGATCAGAGTTACCACGATCCAAATACCCTTAGTTCACTGGTAGAAGATGTACATTCTAAGAAGAACTGGAATTGTAGTACTTTGATCTCTGGAAGCTTTGGCAACATTGTCTGACAGACTACTTCCAAACAATTACTGTGGTTGCTCAGTAAACCTCAAAAGAGCAATGTCAATTGCTTTGGTAACCTGAGCAGTGGAGCTGGGTTAGGGGAGGCTGGATGTGGCTATCATTACAAAAGAAATTTAATGTAACAATAGCATGCTGACACATTTCCTGAGACAGAAAGATAGAGAGATGGAATCTCTTCTTTACAAAGAAAATATTGCCTAAGAAACTATTCCTACCTTAGATGAAATGTTCACGGGAGCTCAGGAAATTCAGATAACCTATTATACGACTGACTGCAATATCTGAAACTCCTGATAATCTAACATTTCTCTTTATAAATTCAGTTCAATAGTTATTTATTAAAATATTTGATGTAGAGAGGCAGGCTGTGCTATGTTACTACTTTAACAGCTTCAATCTTGAATCGATCAAATTTATTCTTCAAGGCCAAGATAATTTGGCATCTCTATCTTTCATCCTAATTACACATGACTAAATCATACTCTGCTGCATTATACTGAATGAAAAGGTTGCTTTCTAATGGCAGTATCTGTCACAGTGAGTTGAGTCAGTATACTAACAAACCATTGCAATTTTCATTGGTAGTAATGGATTTAATACTAAAGGAAAAACTTATTTTCTTCTCAAATAACTATTGTTCTCACTTCTTTGGGGGTAAAAAACTTTACCATCACCACCTTGCAAATCTGTAAAAATTACTATAATAAGATATTTCATTAAAGAAATGTTAATAAATGCAGGACTTATAATTTATGTTTTATGTTCAAAGCATTTGATTACTTTAGGTCAGCAGTCCCCAACAGTACTAGTTTGATGGTCTGGCGGAGGGGTGAGGAGAGGGAATAGTTTCCTGTGAGTGGTAGGCATGTGAGTAGACATAGCTCCATTTGTCTGGTGGCTGCCACTTTCACAAGGAGAGCTTCATGTATGAGGGCAACAGGCACGGCTTGTGTGAGGGGAGCTTTGTTTTGTGTACATGCTTGCCCACTGCTTGCACAGCTTAGTTCCGAACAAGCCGCGTTCTGGTAATAGGCCATGGCCTGGGGTTGGGGATCCCAGCTTTAGTTGAATCAGATGGACCAAGCAGTTTCTATGTGGTACAGCCATGGGCTGCATCCTTCTAAATACCACAGACAATCTCATTTCATTAGACAAAAGTACATTATGTCTCTTTTGTCACTTTTAGGTATATAGTGTCCAATACATATTTTTTCCCCTTATAAAAAATGTAATAATTCATTCCTTGGTAAGTCTGATTGAGAAGAAATAAATAAATTGCAACTTAGGATAGATTTAGGCTTCAGTCTTTTTTAACAATAGGCCATCTTGAATTCCAAAGGACTGAAGATTTGATTTTTGCCTATACAACAAGTTATAATGGATATATACTGAAACCGTTGTATTCATTTCCAAGGTTCATTTAGGTAGAAGTGGCTGCTAGCTTATTCCCACATGACACCACAGGAAATTGGGCAAATTCCTCTCCTTTTATTTTTTTCACCAGTGATCTCTACCTTTGTGCTGCAAATCACATAAACTACATGTCTCAACTGAAGGAATGTAAGGTATATCACTAAAAAGTCTACTTTTGCCATAGTAATACTTGGTCAGTGGGTTGCCACAGATATTAAAGTCCAAATAGTTGCAAAAATCCAAGGTAGATTACCGAACAGTTCCTTTTGGAATGTAAGTCATGTGTTCATATTTAGTCTGATCCAACATCTTTTGGACATTCATGTTTCCCAATATTGGAAATTAGTATTTCTCATTTTTAGCAGTCAGATTTGCTGACATTGTGATATTTTTATATATTTCCTTTTCCTAAAATGTCAAAAGTTGAAAATGCTAAAGGTAATGGAGGTTCTTATTGAACCTCCAACACAGTTCATTCAGTTATATCACTTCCCGCTGAAAGTAACAGATGCCAAGGAACTATTGAAAAAAAAAATTGCTACCCTAAATTGGCAATCTTTTTGTTAACAACACAGGACAGTTCCTTCCAAGGATCATTTTAGGTACTGCTTGACAGAGGAAGGTAAGTATATTAAAGTATATTAAATATTAAAGTATTATATTAAATTCAAACATTACTTCCAATAAAAATGCTAGGTTGTAGAAAGAGCATTTCAAAAGACAGCTTTATGCAGGGGTCTTGTTAAAAATTCATAGCCTCCATTTTGAACAAAATTCTTAGCAGTGTGATCTACCACCTAGTTCAGTGCAAAGAGAAAGTGGTTTTCTTCTTCTTGATGACAGAATATATTAACATTTTAGTAAATATTTACTTATTTTAAAGGCACAACATTAAATAAATGGGTAAACACAACAGGTTTTGCATGTACAGAATTTGATTCACTTCTTTGAAGATCTTTCAAATCTGGAACATTTTTGAAGTTTATTTTAGCATATGCCTTTTTTTCTCCTTTCTTTCTTCTCTTAGTATTCTAATTACAATTTTATGTCTGTGTCTTTACAAGTAATAGTCCTATATATGTTGCCCTTCTTTCTTTATAATTTTGATATCACCTGGAATGAACAGACAGTTAAGAAGTGTGTGGGGAGGGAGACAAAGTGACAGGACACCTTTGTACATACTAGTAGCAACACACTTTATTATTCCTTCTATTTGTAAAAGTAAAGAATATGCATTGAAGCAAACAATTTATTAATTTTCTGAGGACATAAGCAAGTAATTATTTCCTCAGCCATTCCAAGGAAAGGAAATATGAAAAGAAAAGAAAGGAATTAGATATTCCTAGCAATTAACTACTGGAAATGGTAAACTGGTATAGTGAGGAAAAATTATATGACATCAGTCAATACAATAATAATCACAACTAAAGCAATTTAACCCATAGAGCAAGTTGTAGTAGTGATATATGATAGTAAATATTTGTATATTATTTTAATTATGCATTTAAAGATACTATTCAAAGATAGTAATGTTCTACAAAGCTAGGTTGGGTTTGATGAGGTCTTTCTATACTTAGTGCTGTTAACAAATGAGTTCAAAGACACCTTAAAGTCATATCAGATGAAATAAAAAAAATGTATGATTACTTTTTATCTTGTTCAATGAATCTCATTGCTTCAGACATGGAAGGGGACTGGAAAGGTCACTTTCAAAATACAAAAGTATTCTTACTGCCTTCTGTGAATAAGATAGCATTAATTAGCTACTGTGTTGCATAGTGGGTTCTCAGAGACCGATCTAATGCAACAGGTTTATTGCAAGAATAACAGAACTGAACTCAACCAACAGACTGACAGATATTTATACGTGCCACCACTAGGCAGTGACCAATCAGATTTAAAGCTGGCTTTCCCACTCAAATACAAACTTCAGTTTCCCTCCAGAATAGTAGGAGACACATTTAAACCAAAACACATTAACGGTTAATACCAGTACATAACATACTGGATCTATCATTATACATTGTAAAAAAGCAACAATTTGAAACAAATCATTAGGATTTTTTTTAAGGTTTTCAAGCATGCTATTTGTTTGCATAGTCATTTTTTAATTTTTTTTTTATTGTAATGTGAAGTTGGAACAAACAATACAGAAATCTCATCTCTAAAAACAACTTCAGTGTGTTTCTCAAAAGAAATACTTTTCAGCTAAACACCACAAAATGTTCAAAACAATTAGAAAACATTTAGTTTTGCCCTTTACCCTATTTTGTTATGTATGGCCTAATTATTGTTGTGTATTTTGTAGTCTCTTTCTCAAGTCCTCCTGTGCTGGCCCTTAGTTGGTGTGTGTGTGTGTGTTGGTGTTCCTAGTAGGGATGAGTAAAGATGCCATATTTCAAGCAAGAACATTCAAGGCATGAAAGTCATCCCAGATAAAGCAAACAGGCTCCTATATTGTGCAGAAATTGGAGAGGAAAGTGCTGGAGGTAGATATAGCTTGATGCCTTTGTACATTGGTGCTGGAGATGCCTTTTGAAAATACTGTGGACAACCAAGAAAGCCAAAAAGCAATTATCCAACAATCAATCAAGAGCTCTCACTAGAAGAACAAATGATGCAGCTTAAATGGTTAAATAGTTTAAATTGGGGACTTGATTTAATTAATTTTAATCTGATTTTAACTTTTGTATGTTTGTTTTTAACTCTCCCTGTAAACCGCCCTGAGTCCTATGGGAATAGGGCAGTATATAAATTTAATAAAATAAAAATAAAATAAAAATAAATTATTTTACTTCAGACTAATTATGAGAAGCTTTAGCTCTCTATAGAGAGAGCTGGGAAAGATGATGAGAAAGGTGGAATGAAAGAGGAGTAGCAGTGGGTCTGCTGTTGGAAGACCCGAAGGACCAGACTAAAGACAAACCATCATGGAGAAAATCTATGTAATTTCTAAGAATCTACACCACCTAATGGCAGATAATCAATTAATATAAATGCCCAAAAGACCATTGGAAACTTAGGGACAGATCATTACAGAGAATATCTTCTTATGTGACTGCTAAAAGTTGACACCAACTTATTTTATTTATTTATTTATTTTATTACATTTATATACCGCCCTTTCCCGAAGGACTCAGGGCGGTTTACAGGGTAATTAAAAACACAAATATAAAAGTTAAAA
>JAKJMR010000376.1:37125-54363 GCA_024449315.1 Daboia siamensis
AGTTGAAGTCCACATACCTTAAAGCTGCCAAGGGTAAGAAAAACTGACTTATATTTTCTGTCCTCCAACCATCAGTGCAGCAATATAACAGTAATAGAGAGAGGTTGATATTGCTCAACCATGCCTGAGTTACATCCTAAAACTCTGTAAGTCACCATTATGAAAGCAGAAATAGAAACAAAGGCCCTAGAGTGTTTCCACTTTGTCTCTCACCCCTCCAACTCCAGAATATTATTACTCTACAAAGAAAAGAGAGTTAACTATTTGTTAATTCCATGTCTCTGTCATTTAGGCATGGTTGACTGGGCTAGTCTAATATATACTGTAGCTATTTTTGATTTGAATAGATTTTTATTAACTCAGAGATGACTGCTGAAAATACCAAGACAATCAATCTATATCATGAAGCTATTGTAGAACACTTTCTGGAAAACATGGACTATTAGTGGCCATAACCTATGGTTTTATTCACATGGTATATCACAATGGTTGGGTCTATCATAAAGTAGTCATTTTTAGTCCATTCAACTATTGTAAAGCAAGCTAGGAGACTGATAATTCCTTCCCCATTATCTGGCTTTTAAACCCCACAAATCAAACCAAACATTAATAGTGTTTTTATCTTCCAAGGCATACTTTAAATATCACAGTACCTACTTATGTGATCTGCCTACCAAAATGGAAGCTGGAATAAATTTCCTCTGCTCTTTGGTTGCAAGACACTAATCTAGGTATTATTTTGCAAATAATTATGCCAGTCATTCTCTCTCAGACCCCCAAACAAACAAACAAAAAAACAAAACAATAAAAGCAAATGCTTGTGAATGTATGGTTTTAGTTATAGCAGCAAATACACAGCAGTTTTTATTTGGTATAGCAAGGTAATATGAGCATAAATAAATATATATTAAAATAGCTTGTAGAGAAAGAGACAGATTCTCATTGCTTATTCAATATATTGTCTGATGCTAGATTTTGGCACATCTTTATTCAAAAAAGATGGAATGATTGCTGACAACTTTGATGCAACAAAGGCCATAGCAGCACTACTGAAAGAAAGTTATTTGATAAATGTATACTTTTCCATTTTGCTTAAAAGGAATCTATTATAAGTGCAGCTGCTTTTCGAATGGAATTAATGCCGAAGTGAAGCTCCATATTGCAAAGTAAAATGGGACTTGCTCTCTAATATCAGGCTGAAAGGCATTGTAATGCAGCAGGAGGGTTGAACTTTGACTTCTCCAACAACACTGATTCATATAATAAAAGAGGGGAGGAGGGTAGAAAGGCTTTAAAAATGCTAACATCCCTTTTTTCAAATCCTTGCCAAGCTGCTATCTGGAAAACAGAATAGCAAATATGGTTACATATCCTTCCAAAGCAGATATACTCCAGGGAATGGCTATATTAAATTCCAAAACTTGTTTGAAAATTTTGGCTAAATATATAATATATAATATATATGGGATGGAAAGAAGCAATGAAAGGTTTTTTTTTTCTTTTTTACGAAATAAAGGTGGCTCATATATTGTTAAATTTCTTGATTATTGTTTTGCATTTTTTTAAAAAAAAAACATTCATTTTTGCAGATGGCAGAGCTTAATCAAAATTCAGAAACAGGAAAAGGGAGGAAAAAAAACTGGATGGCATAGAATTGAAAGATAACAGTGATAAAGAAAATCAGCTATTATGATATTTCTGAAAAAGAAGAAATGGTTTGTTGGTGTGGGTATGGAAAAAGGAGTGTAGCATCTTCACTAGGAAAAGCCAGCACTGAAAATGGCTTAGTACTTACTCCCACTTCCCTGGTGAAGGCAAGCAAAATTTCTGCAGTCCTCATTCTGTCAAGAAACCTATGAAATGTTGATTTCTCTGCTATCAAAATCTCAAAGGCATCTATACAGGTGTCTCTGTTCTTTTCCAGCCTACAATTGGCCCTGTTTGAATGTCAGGGACAACCCCTTTTAATAGTCAACAGGCTGGAAAAACCCAACCAAATTTATTTACAAAGAAATCAAAAGTTCAAACGAGTTAAATCAAAAGTTCAAACAACAGTTAAACAGGAATAACAGACCAGAACTCTAGCAGAAGATCTTCAAATGGTTGCCTTCAGCAACCAGCACTTCCCACACCTTCCCCTTTTATCAGCAATCCCAAGGCATGGCTTCTCATTGTCTTCTTCTCCTCTCACCGAGTTGCCTCATGGCCTTTCTCTGTTCTACTCTGCTGGATTGCCTCCTGCTCCTAGCATTTCTGAATAGATCCAGCTGTGAATCATCTACGTCCAATACCTCGTGCTCACATGGCTGAGTCTGATAAGGAAGATGATGGGAGGGACCAGGCTGAGCATCCTGCGGTGCGTCAGAGCCTCCCTCTGACACCAAAGGCTCTCCAAACCACTCCTCCTCCTCCTCCTCCTCTTCAGAATCATCAGACTCAGCTGCCGATATCACAGGCTGACGCTGAATCACAACAGTCTCAGCCAGCTATCTGACTGGCATAACAGCAATCAACTGGCTAGTTTAGACACAACCTGGCTTTTTTCAAGGATGTGCAGATGGTCATAGGTGGTCAGGTTAGTATGCTTCAACCTACCCATGTCTTCAGCCTAGAAAAGGAAAGCCATCCCAAAGACTATGTACATACAGATGTCCACTTGTGAAATGTATGAAATGAACCATGTGTGCTTGCATTCTGAAAAAAACATTTAAGAGTATGTTTTGATTTCTCATAATTTTAGAGGAAAAACCTTGCCTTGGTGCTTTGGAAGTTCGGGATTGTGTTGATAATGAAAAAACTGAACCATTTTTTATACAAGCTTCCTTCCTTCTTTTAAACCTTCATTTTTTTTTATGATATTTTCTTCAAGTTCAAGTTATCAGTCATAATTTTTCATACCACAGCCTTCTTAAATGACACATTCTTATATCTATGGATCATATGCTTCTATTAAGTCTGAACTTACTTAGGTCTAGCTAACAAATGTTTTTACCAGTTTCAATATATCTTAAAAAGTACAGTCTTTGTGACAAGCTCAATTCATTCCTCAATTCAGGAAGGCAGGAATACACCTACCAATTAACACTTAAATATCCTTAATCCTCCAGGAAGAATATTTGAAGCAAGACCAATATTAGTCTATAAGTGCATTCTCAAAATGTTTCTCTAATTCCTTTATTTAGAACAGGGGTATCAAACTCAATTTCATTGAGGGCCGCATCAGCATTGCAGTTGCCCTCAGGGGCCGGGTGGGTATGGCCAGGATGGGTGTGGCCTACTGGGTGGGCATGGCTAGAGTGGATATGGCCTACTGGGTGGGCGTGGCCAGCTCTACATCATTCGCATCAAGGGTGCCTATGGGGGCCTGGGCAGGAGTGGGACAGATCTGAGGGTCTCTGGCAGAAGGAGGGTCTCTGGGCCAGGGCCACGGCAGTGGTGGCCATTCCCTCACTGTTTCCAGGATGGCTTCGCGGGCCACATGAAACCACTTCGTGGGCCGGATCCGGCCCCCGGGCCTTGTGTTTGACATGTCTGATTTAGAATCTCAATTCCAATATTTTTTTAAGAATTGCTGTTGGGGGTCAATAATTCATCAGAATATAACAGATTTCTGACTGTAACCAGCTCAGTGTGGGTTTTAAGTAATAATCTTAAAACTCGAGAGTAGTTTTTATTCCAGCATGACACTAGAAGCATGCTGCATGTGTACTTTGCTGCTTTTCAAAATCAAGGTGTTTTTTTTTATTTTTGCTTTTAGTATTTTTATGCCACATTTTCTCCCAGTTTAGTTCCAGCAGGGGAAACTAAGAAACTACAGTTTAAAAACAATTGTTATGAAAGATGGGTAGTGGGATCTTCACTGTGGATTGTACTTACAAAATAAGATTTCACTTTCAGTCTTGTACTGTCTAATACTGAAAGGCATTTATATAATGCCTGGTGCGCCAGTTGCGGCCCTATCTGGACTGAGATGCCCTACGCACAGTCACTCATGTGCTCGTGACCTCCCGGTTAGACTACTGCAATGCTCTCTACATGGGGCTGCCCTTGAGGACCACTCAGAGGTTTCAGCTGGTGCAGAATGCGGTCGTGCAAGTTGTGATGGGAGTTTCCCGATACTCCCATGTAACACCTCTCCTCCACGAGCTGCATTGGCTTCCGGTTGCCCTCTGGGTGAGATTCAAGGTGCTGGTGATGACCTATAAAGCCCTAAATGGCATGGGTCCAGGTTATCTTAGGGAGCACCTGCTGCCAGCATCAATCTCCCATCGTCCTGTGCGCTCCCACAGGTAGGGCCTCCTTAGGGTGCTGCCGGTCAGTGAGTGCCGGCGGGTGATCCCCAGGGGGAGGGCGTTCTCTGTGGGCGCGCCTGCCCTGTGGAATGACCTGCCTGTGGAACTCTGGACCGCACCCGACCTTCATTCGTTTCGCCGAGACCTAAAAACCTGGTTGTTTGATTTATCTGGCCTGTACTGAGGGGTTTAAAATTTTTAAATTTTAAATTTAAATTTTAAATTTGAGCTGTTGTTATTTAATCCTATTTTAATTGTAACTTTATCTTAACCTTTGTACTATTTTAACTGTTTTTAACTTTGCCCTGTAAACCGCCCTGAGTCCTTCGGGAATAGGGCGGTATAGAAATCTAATTAATAAATAATAAATATAGAGCATCATGATTTAAGTGAGCTCAGAACTGATATTGCCCAGATTTTTTTTGCCTATTTTCAAGATATCTGTTCTAGAAAGGAAGCCTTTTTTTTCCTGCTAGCAAAATTGTTCACATTACTGGCTAGTACAAACTCTGCTATCCATTCAATGCAAGTATATGATCTACAGTATATGATTGACCTGAGAAATATTTTAATATTTTAAATACATGCACTGATGATGTTACCTAGTTTGGGCAATGAAACATCTGCAAGAAACAAGCAAGCTCAAGGACCACCAAGGACCCCTCAATATTTTATTTATTTGTTACAATTATAAGCATTATAATTATTGTTTAGTATTTAAAAATAATTATAAATATTTATAATTATAAATACAATTATTAAAATATTAACATTTCATCCTAGAATATTAAGTAGTCCTCATTTAGTGACCATAATTGGAACTGGCAACTTGGTGATGTGGTTGCTAAGTAAACTGACTGTGCTTATGATATTACTTTACCTTCCTTTGTTTTACAGAGCTGTCATGGTGGCAAATCTGAGAATAGATTGCAAAGTTACGGTTTCATCACTGCTGTAACTCAAACAATAGCTAAGTGCTATTGTTTGGAGTTCCGGCAGCTTCTTTGGATGGAACCTTGTAGGGTAGGCAAGGTGGGTTGTATGACGTGTGTGAGTTCTGGCACCTTTTTCTTTTACAAAAAAAGCACTGGCTAAGTGAAAAGTACTTATATGGGAGTTGGAAAGGACTTTATAAGGCACCTACTCCAGCACAACCTCAGTATCATAATCCACTATCTCTGAAAGATCTTCATCTAGCCTCAGTTTGAAAACATCCAGAAGGGAGATTTTAATTACTATTTGAAGCACAATTTTTGGATGTAACTTCTAACTATTTCGGTAAGATTTTTTTAAAAATCATATTGTATGTTCATATCAACTTCATGAATTTTGTTAAGGTGTACTGAGCATTTTGTGAGAACAACCGTCAGAATTCTACTTCCAACACCTTTAGAAGGATACCAGGTAGCAGAAGAATATTAGCATTGCGAAACATTTAGTGTTTTCTTTCAGTTTTTGTATAGAATGCAATGAACAAAGAAAATCATTAAACAAAGAAAATCAGGCCAGGTCAGAGATAATTGAATTGCAGTATTTACTTTTTTAATTTTTTATTTACTTATTTCTATGCTGCCTATTCTTATACTGCACTAAGCATTTTATAAGATCATTATCATCATTATAAAATACAAACCTGGAAAAAAATCTGAAAAGGTCTGAAAAATAACCACATGTTAAGTTACCTCCTAAACTATAGGAGAAAAAAGGAGGTTGCCTTGACTCTATAGTGGCAATTTATTCCATAATATGCATCCTGCCATAGAGAAAGACAAATCTACATAATTACATATTTTTCTTTCTGCAATCTTTCCACCCATCTAATTATTTCTAATGCATAAAAATGCTAGGTGGCTCTCAGTGTTGCATGAGAAATGAAAACAATTCAAAGCTGAATTCATCATGAAAATTTTAAATTTGTTTAAAAGATATCATAATCTCAGAAGAAAATTTGATGAAACCAAACATTAAAAAGAGATATGATCTATAAAAATAATACAATTTCAGTAAAGGTTCCTTGGAGCAAGCATATTAAAATTATATTTTATTTGTTTGTTGTTTTGATTTTCAAACGTTAATGTGTTTACATGTTCTAAAAAAGGGGGTGCATCTTTTTTTTTAATAGCATGAAATACATTCTAATAAATGACACTTGTTTTGATCCTTTCTGGCATTTTAGCTTTTTATTAAAGACCGTTGAGAATGAAAATATTGTAAATAGCTTTCTCGCCTTAACCGTAGTTGTTCAACTGAATATACCTTTTTTGTCCTGAATCTATTGTATTCTTTGAAAGAAATATTTTAACATGATACAAAGTCCAAGCTGATGTGATTAAAAATAACATCAAGCAACAGCAGCTGCATTGACACACTTCTGTACGAACAGAATTTTAGAAAACATAAATGAAACTGCCAGTTGAAAACTTCAGTTGGCATGTTTCCTCCCTCTCTATGTGAACAGTATCATGTAGTTTAGTAACAAAAGAGAGCAGTTGAATTGCAGTACTGAGCTAAAGCCAATAATGCACAAAATTGGCTTAAACTGTATTACTTCAGCATAAATTAAACTTGCCAATCTTTTTGTTAAGGTTATAACTGTCAAAAGGAGATTGGTATTTAAGTTCAGATATCAGAATTATTTTTATTTTTATTTTTATTTTTTTAATTCCATTTATATCCCGCCCTTCTCCGAAGTCTCAGGGCGGCTTACAAGCTTAGCAGTAGCCTTCATTCTATGTATATGCCTGCTTATTAGGGCTTTCACACACACCCCAAGCGGCATTATTACAAAGTCAGCTTAATTGCCCCCAACAATCTGGGTCCTCATTTTACCTACCTTGGAAGGATAGAAGGCTGAGTCAACCTTGAGCCTGGTGGGACTCGAACCTGCACTAATTGCAGGCAGCTGGTGTTACTTAAGGAGGCATTAGCCCACTGCTCCACCAATTATGTCAGAATTTTGGATCCACATATTTTAAAAAAAGAAAAGTGTTGTGGATCAGTTATTTAGAAAGCATGATTTGATCTGAAAATCCCGTATTTCAGGGGTGTCAAACTACCGGCCCGTGGGCTGGACGTGTCACGTGGAAGCCATGCCCACCCCATTGCTGGCAATGGCAAAACCGTCCCAATACGTTGTGTGACTTCATGTGATGTAGCAAGTTTGACATGTCTGCTGTATTGTATCTAGACTCCCTAATAAATGTCAGTGATTCAGTACTCAGGCAAAATGACTTTTATGTGGACCCACTCTTTGTAACTGCTGTGTTCTTGGTCCGTACATAAACACTGAATCTACAATAATAACAATATTACAGGTTGGTGAATATGAATTTTCAAACAATATTTTCCCGTAAGTTCTGCTCCAAAGCCTTTGTGGGAGAAGGCATAAAAGCATCTATTTCTTAGCATAACATTTTTTTCTCTCTGTTTCATGAAGTGAATAAGTCCAAATAAGGGTTTGGTTCAGTGTCCTATATATTTCAAGGATTGAATTCCATATTATAGCAGCAACACAACGGATCACCAGATTTCATGGTCTGTGTCCATCCAAAAGCTATTCATCCCAAGTGTGATGCAGTGATGACATCAAGAATATATACATACTAGACTTTACCTATTACTACAAATTAATTCTTACTAGAAAGAAATACATTTTTAGCAGTTCATGCACTTACCAAGGCCAGTAATCTGGTTTAGAATTAAGAGTTATACAAGATTGAGAACAGAATGTAATGTACAGCAATTGGATGGAAATTTGTTTTTTTAAAGTTCAGGAGGGGAAGAACCATAAACTTTAAAGATTATAACTTCAACATCTTCTGTATCCAAATGCTTATACTGAGTCCCAGTTGTTCAGTTACTACACAGCAGTTGTTGGGAAAGTTCTCCAGATGTTGTTGAATTACAACTGCATAAAAATTCTTGCCAATAGTGACAAGTGCTTAGAGTTGCTTTTCACTTATAAATTATGGCAACTGTTCCTTATCCCTGCAAATAAAGAGCACTCTGTTAACAATATTAATCTGGTAAAATACAATTAGAATATTATTGTCATATAATTGATGGATCACGAAACTATTAGTTGATTAGGCATCAAGAAAATCTTGCACCCATCTTGCATGATTCCTGTTTGAGACAGTTTCAGTGGCTTCTGGTTTTACTTCTTAACAGGCTTGCTGAAAAAGTTTAAGATTAATTCATTTCTACTTTGGAATAATTTTTATTATACAGTATTGAAAGGTAGACACTCTGAGTCAATAAAACAAAGATCACCAAGATGTTATAATTTTCTATATGCTGGAATCCCATTATAAGTAGATTGTATTAAAACATATATCATCATAGAATTAAAAAGAGTAGTGGTATTAAAACAATAACATCATCCTTCAGTGACTAAACTACAAAAGTTTTTAGGAATATTCAAGTCTCAGATGAACTTCGAAAGGTCCACTGTGCACATATATAGCAAAATATGACACCTCATCTGAGAATCTAATATTTGAGAAATAGTTGTTTCTTAAAATAATCTACTATGAGATTACCTTTTCCTGCAATGCTTTCCATATAACATAAACTGTTTTCTTAATTCCAGACAGGGAAATTTCTAAAAAGGAAAACAAAACAGGAGTTTATATATCACAAACCTAATCCCTGCTATTTTTATCATTTTCTCCTATAGAAAGCCTTTACATGAGATAATATTGTTATTTTCACCTTAAAATCTTATATAATGTAAAACATAATTTAAACATACTTACAAACTTGTTTGCATTATATGATTCATGAAGAAGCATACTGAAGTGTATGAAAGGAAAATTTTCAAGGTCACCTTGATTGGACTCCTCCATTTCATTCAAAGGTGTCCATATTTAGCAGAGGAGAATAAACCCATTAAAAGTGTCTAGAGATGGATTCTTAAGGGGCAAAAGTCAAGTAAACTCAATTAACTCTACATTCTCTAATTAAAAAAAATAGCATCATTGAGTTTGCTGTTCTCATGGACGATAAGGTGAAGAAGATTTTTTTAAAAAATCACTCTTCCTATAGGAAGGAGACTGAAGTAAGGAGATAAAGGGTCTTCCAATGTAAGAAAATCAAAGCAGAGATAAAGAGCAGAACAAGATGGAAATCCTTCTTGTTTTCTCTGTTTCAAATGCTACTGGTGGTAAAAGGATAAAAGGGGAAATAAATCTCTACTTCCTGAGTTTTTTCTCCTGTAATGGCTACAGTTCATTGCAAAATCTGCCACTCTATATTAAACATTCACCCATTCACCCATTGCATTTCTTGTATCAGTAAATTATCAGAAATAAATGAGAACAACATTAAAATATAACTGAAATGGTTTTGCAAAGCTCCTATAAGAAAGGGAGTGAAGATAGCGTAATGCAGGGGAGTCAAACTCACAATGTCATGTGACATGTCATGACACATCATGACTTTTCCCCCATTGCCGGAGCTGGGGTGGACGTGGTTTCAGCATCCGGCCCATGGGCCGGCAGTTTGACACCCATGGCATAATGAAACCCATGACCACCAGGGGAATAG
This sequence comes from Daboia siamensis, assembly GCA_024449315.1. Taxonomy (NCBI): domain Eukaryota; kingdom Metazoa; phylum Chordata; class Lepidosauria; order Squamata; family Viperidae; genus Daboia; species Daboia siamensis. The sequence continues at coordinate 46,965 of JAKJMR010000376.1, forward strand.
TGAATTTAAGATTGGTTAGATATATTATGCAAATATTTTATTATATACAGTGCATTCAGAAAATATTCAGACCCCCTTCACTTTTGTCAATTTGTTATGCTGCAGCCTGATTCTACAGTTTTTGAAATTCACTTTTTCTCATTTTCTCACTTAGTACCCTATAATGCAAAGTGAAAACAGAATTTTAGAAATGTAATTCATTAAAAAGAAAAAAACCTGAAATATCACATTGGCATAAGTACTCAGACCCTTTGCAACAACACTTGAAATTTAATTCAAGTGCCTCTCAGTTCTCTTGATAATTGCTGACATGTTTCTACACCTTGATTGGAGTCTACCTGTAGTAAATTAAATTGATTGGACATGATTTAGAAAGATATACACCTTTCTATAGATGGCCACATAGCTGCCAATGCATACTGTAGCAGAGCAAAAGCCATGTGGTCTGCAGAGCTCAGAAACAGGATTATTGAAAGGCACAAATATGAGGAAGGCTACAATAAAATTTCTGCTGCACTGAAGGTTCCTAAGAGCATAGTGGCCTCCATAATTCTCAAATGGAAGAAGGTTGGCACAACCAGGATTCTTCCAAGAGTTGGTTACCCAGTCAAACTGAGCAATCTAGGGAGAAGGGCCTTAGTAAGACAGGTGACCAAGAACCCAATGGTCACTCTGACTGAGTTCCAGAGTTCCTGAAAAATAACCATCACTGCAGCCCTCCACCCATTTGAGATTTATGGCAGAATGGCTAGACCAGGAGTGTCAAACTGCCGGCCCATGGGCCGGACATGTCATGTGGAAGCCATGCCCACCCCATTGCCGGCAATGGCAAAACTGTCCCAATATGTTGTGCGATGTCACGTGACATCGAGAGTTTGACATGTCTGGGCTAGATGGAAGCCTTTCCTCAGTGGAAAACACATGAGTCTGCTTGGAGTTTGCAAAAAAGCACCTGATGGATTCTTAGATTGTGAGGAACAAGATTCTCTGATGTGATAAAATGAAGATTGAATGGTTTGGCCTCAATTCTAAACATTATGTCTGGAAGAAACCAGGTCCTGCTCATCACCTGTCCAATATCATCCGAACAGTGAAGCGTGGTGTTGGCAGCATCATGCTGTGGGGGTGTCTTTCAACAGCAGGGACTAGGAAACTGGTCAGGGTTGAGGGAAAACCAAATGGAACAAAGTACCAGATATCCTCAATGAACACTTGTTCCATTTGGGAAAAAGGTTCACTTTCCATCATGACAATGATCCTAAGCACACAGCCAAGACAGCACAGGAGTGGCTTAGGGACAACTCTGTGAATGTCCTAAAGTGGTCCAGCCAGAGCCATGACTTGAACAGGGACCTGAAAATGGCTGTACACTGATGGTCACCATCCAACCTGACTTGAGATGATTTGTAAGGAAGAATGGCAGAAAATTCCCCAATCCAGGTGTGCAAAGCTTGTGTCATACCCCAAAAGAATCAAGGCTGTAATTGCTGCCAAAGGTGTTTCAACAAAGTACTGAGTGAAGTGTCTGAATACTTATGCCAATGTGATACTTCAATTTATTCTTTTTAATAAATTTGCAGACATTTCTAAAATTCACTTTCCATTACAGAGTACTAAGTGTAGATTAAATGAATTTCAACAACTGTAGAATCAGGCTGCAGCATAACAAAATTGACAAAAGTGAAGGGGATCTGAATATTTCTGAATGCACTGTGTAAAATAAATTTGAAATATTCCAGGCTTAAATCTGTTTTAAGAAGTCTCAAGGATTTAAATAATTACATAATGATTTTATTTTCTGTATCAGACTAACTTACAGAAGTATTTACTAATGTACGAAGTTTCTCTTAACCAATCCTTATGACGTGATCTGTTTCCATGAGCAGACTTTAAATATTCATTATTAAAGAAGCTGGTAGGATCATATATTTTTACTTGACAAAAAAAGAAGAAAAGGAAGTTGGAAAGAGTACTCATGACCCCTGGCCCAAACCAGCTAATTAGGGAAGAAACAGATATTTGAATTCCTTAAAAAAGACAAAGTTGTAATATTTATACAATACATTGTACAAATACTCTCCATAATGTAATAAATATGTTCTGTATTAAAATTCAGCAATAAGTCGTAAGAACCTATGTATTATTTTTCAATATAAATGATGGAATGATTGAAGGAACAATTTTGTTATAGAAAGTGCTTATGTGCATGTGTACCATGTTTCCCTGAAAATAAGCCCTAGCTTGGTTTTGGGGGATGGGCCTAATATAAGCCCTACCCCAAGGCACACATCTAAAAATCAAACTAGGGGTTGGCTAGCTTGACTTTAGGTGTGTGCCTCGCCCCAAAAATAGGGCTCATTTTGGGGGTAGGGCTTATATTAGGCCCACCCCAAAAAATCAAACCTGACTGCCCACGTGCCCTGCACCCACTTACCTTGCAGCCAGGCCTCTTCTTGCAATGTCTCCAAGCCTGCATTTCGCAGTCTGAGGCCTTTCTGGAAGGCCGCTACAGCCAAGAACTGAGCTATGGACTCAATCTACAGTTTATTTCTGCAAGGCCTCAGTAGCTGAGAACCGAGCTATGCATTCAATTCATAGCTTGGTTCTTGGCTTATTGACCTCCTTGAAAGGCCTTTGACTGTGAAATGCAGGCCAGATCTTCATTCTTAGCTACAGAATAAAGCTACTACTTCGGCTGCAGAAGAAGTGGGCTGGTTGGGCGGAGCTGTCGATGCCAGAGGTGAGTGGAAAAGAGATCTCCCCCCTGAAAATAAGACCTGGTGCCACTTTGGAGGCAAAAAAGTAAGACCGGGTCTTATTTTTGGAAAAACACAGTAGGTTTTGTGTATCTCTGTATGTGTACGTACATGTTATATCCCTATGCACAAACACACGCACACACACAAAGCACACACACACATTCATTCCATCATCTCATAGTCCATACACACGCACACACAGAATGTTTATGTTTGTTTGTGTGTGTGTGTGTGTGTGTGTGTGTGTGTGTGTGTGTGTGTGTGTGTGTGTGTGAGAGAGAGAGAGAGAGAGAGAGAGAGAGAGAGAGATGTCTTTGGAGACTCTGGAACATGGTACAGAAATGCTATTGTATCATATTGGACATGGCAATAATTTCATCCAGAGTGTGTTTGTATGTTTGTGTTTGTGTAATTTAAGTTTGCATGGGGAATTTAAGCTCTCAGCACATATACTTGATTTCCTTTCCTTTTGTTTCTTGGGTTTTTTTAAATACCCTCTGTAGTATTTTTGTAATTTATAACATTTGTCTTTATTTTATTTATCCTTTCTGCAAATGATTCAGCATTTACATTTAACTGTGTAAGATTTATATTATATTATTCTGTGTGTATCTGTCACCTGCCTACATTTTGTCCTTGTAAGAAGTATCCCTGCAGGGTATTTTAGTGCAATCAGCTGAAATCCAATTCTTGTTACAATGATGGAAAGTGTTATTAAAGAGAAAATAATTAAATGTATAGAATATTGTTTGTTACACTTTATGTAATAAAAGGAACCTTCCTCATAGAAGTCTTTAAATCCCACAGCTGTGCCAAATTGCAATCTTTTATAGACTATGCAGTAAGTATGTGTATTTCTATAACAATACAAACATTATATACTTGGTCTTTCTTATCTATACAGTAGTTGAAGGCAGCGTTTCATTCTAAACCCTATTTTCATGCCCAGACATGATAACTGAACTTTCTAAAATGTTCATATATTTGATTGCCAAATAAATGCTGGTTGAAATGGCTTGTATCCATTCCCTGGAATTAAAAGGATAGGTGTACTATTAAGGTTTCAGCACTTCAAAAAAAAAAAAAACACCCTGAAATTATGAAAAAGGCAATCAAAATCATGAGGTAGATAGAAACTTATTATCTTTAGTCAGAAGTAAAGTAAGCTGCAGCTTACATCCTTAGTTTATGAGAGGTCTTTGAATATTAACAATAATTTAATTTCAAGCTTTTCACAAGTTAAAAAATAAAGAGGAAAGAGGAAAGCTATATCTTGTTTGCTTTATTCAATGACGGTTTTTAAGTAGTTTTGACTGAAAGGATAATGATGTAGTTAACAGCCTAGCATGCATAAGGAAGTGGGCAAGAGCTGTTAACATTCTCAGCCAGCTGTTTAAAAGACTAAAAAGGCCTGGATTTACAATAAAACAGGCATATAACAACACAATAACACATTTTGATTATGTACAGAATTGTGTGAGAGTTAGGGACATCGCAAAATTGAAATGGACTCTGGGGAAGAACTAGAGAAGGACTCTTTCCCCTTTGACTTGGTGACTTAAAAAAAAAACATGGGGGTGGGAAAGGCAGGGAACATTAATTGCATGTTATTTCTTTTCATGCAAGTTCTGTGCAAATAATATCACAACCTGTCCACCTGTCAATCAGTAAGCCAGCAGTTTGCCCCAGACGGGAGGGGCGAATAAAAAGTCAGCTTTTTCACAGCACTGTAAGATTCTCATGTGTAATGGTCACATCACATCTGTAATTTATACTGTAAGGAGAGATGGGTGTCTTCTTGCCGTGTGTGACTGACCATTGTAAGGAGCAGATCTCTTTCTTTTCATTGATATTCTCAACCTGAAATCACAGCAGAAGAAATTAAATATACAGAGTGTACCAATTGCAGTGTTAATCTTATTGGGGAAATAAAGCACTCCCATGCTTTATTTCAAGCAAAATGATAAAACGTAAGACATTAAACTATCACCAAATATATAATCCATTTGGCTTTTTTCCTCAATATAGAAATAATATTTCCATTTTTCAACAGTTCAGGAGAAGAGACATTTTTGTAGCTTAAACAAATCAACAATGAATTGCAGAAGCAAAGTTAGCAGAATTTTTTGCACTAAGCAGTATATGTAATATGGATAACAAGTGATGACCTTGTAACCCCTAATTTGATAACATTATCAATGAGTTTTCCTTCCAAAACAAAAAAGGAAATGTTTTGTGTGATTTGTAAATAAAATGGAGATATTTTACATTATTTTTTTCATTTCTAAAAGACTTACATAAAATAGCTTTTATTATTTTTGTTCATTGTTTTGAATATAACTTACAACAATGTGAAATCACAGCTACCAGTTTTTCAACTGGTGTTGGCCTTTAGAATTATTGAATTTTTTTCAAAAACCTAGGATATTATAATGTATCAATGTACTATATGTGTGGATCCAGCATTATGGTGTTTTATAATTTATGAATGGAGATTTTTATCAGTGTGCTTTTTTAAAAAATGCAATCCAAAATCCAAGTTTTTTTCATACGTCACACAGTATAGTGGGACCACCACAGAAGGCTTATATCATAATCTTTCAATTTTGATTTTCAGTACTTTATGATCTTCTCCAATTCTTTGTCTTCTATTCTATGATCCCGTTATTATCACATAAATTGTCCATCGTTTCTTCTTTTCAAACACCATTAAATCTGTTGTATAATGTGTTATTATACATATATGCTAAACTTTTACATGGTGAGGATTGAAAACTTTCAAAAAAGCTTTAAATATTCACCCAACAAAAGCAACTTTTATTCATCAATGAGTGCTTTCCTTCTGTCAAATGATTTTGCTTGGAGTTAAAGTAATATCACACATAGAACGAGTTTACCAAAACACTTTCCTATATCATTTTTTTTCTTTTTTTACATATCAAGTTAAAAAGAAGTAAAGTCTTTGGGACACTGACTATTAAAATATTTTTGTCAGCATCAGCAATGCACCATTGAAACACCAAACAAAAAAATCTCAATTCCCTTTTTTAAATAATAATAAATAACTCCATAGACCTGATGCCTGAAATGTAAATTGTTTGGCTGGTGTATGCATGGGATGGGCAAACTGCCTCTAGATTCTGGCCTTCAGTCTGCTTACCTCTGGCCCTGATCTGCTTATCTAGAAATTCAACACACAGCGAAAAGCAGCACCAAACCAGCACCAATGTCTTTGTTTTTATATAAAATACCCTGAAAGAGAAAGCATGAAAGAGAAATATTGGACTCAGCAAGTGAGTAGCCTGCCTTTCATCAGACTATAAATTGTTCCAAAACCCATTGGATGATTAAAAGTGCTGTTGTCAGAAGATCACAAGCAAACAACCAGAAACTAGACTATCCCCTGAGTAAAACAAGAGAGAGGTGGAAATGGTTGCCCCTGACCCAAAAGACTGGTGTTTAACTCATGACATCATACAGGCAAAATAAAGAGGAAAAATAAAATAAAATTTTAATTTCAGAATAAATGGGACTTGCATTTGATGCGCAGGAGTCTTAATGGCTTCATTTGCTTTTCTACAATGCTCTTATTTATTAGAGCAGGGGTGTCAAACTCAATTTCATTGAGGGCCGCATCAGCATTGCAGTTGCCCTCAGGGGGCCGGGTGGGTGTGGCCTGGGTGGGCGTGCCTACTGAGTAGGCGGGCTAAAGTGCGTATGGCCTACTGGGTGGGCGTGGCCAGCTGTACATCATTCGCATCAAGGGTGCCTATGGGGGCCTGGGCAGGAGTGGGACAGATCTGAGCGTCTCTGGCAGGAGGAGGGTCTCTGGGCCAGGGCCAAGGCAGTGGGGGCCGTTCCCTCATTGTTTCCAGGATGGCTTCGCGGGCCGCATGAAACCACTTCGCGGGCCGGATCTGGCCCCCGGGCCTTGTGTTTGACATGTCTGTATTAGAGCCTCTGTCCTTGGAGCTCTATTAATGCTTCTAGTCTAACCTGTTGAGACAAGTCCAATAGCTGTGTATGCAGGAAAGAGATCTGAGTTATACCTCAGATTCCATAATGGGACAGCAACTTCTAATTGACATTACCCAGGTAGCCTGCCATAATTGCAACTTATTTATATTAGAGAAAAGGCCAGGAAAACAATCCCTGAGGTTTTTAGCATAACTCCTCAAAATCATATCCAATGCAGTCAGGAATGTACTTTATCATTTCTTACAAATATGATATTCTAAAAGAAAATGGAACCTTATTTTGAGTCCTGTACTGAATCATGTTGGATTATGCTACCCATAGAATAATATGGACTGGGAAAAAGTCATATCTGGAGGCTTAATTTACATCCTCAAACACACTGAATGTTCCCGTTATATAGAAAAAGTTGGGTATAAACTGAGAATCTGTATCTGATTCAGTTTGCAATACAGAAGAGATAAAAAGCAGTAGCATACCAGGGAGAAAAGCAACTGTATATCATTCACCAATTATTAACAGAGCTTTCATTTTCTCAGTGTGTGTGTGTATGTGTATGTATGTATGTACAGTATGTATGTATGTATGTATGTGTATGTATTGACAGTATGTATGTGTATAGATAGATAGATAGATAGATAGATAGATAGATAGATAGATAGATA
>JAKJMR010000376.1:54373-73779 GCA_024449315.1 Daboia siamensis
TAGATAGATTAAAACAGAAATCCAAACACTGGGAGAAGGTAAAAAACCGAAGCAGTTTTAATAAAATCAAGCTTTCGTTGGCCAGCTGCCAACGTCATCAGGATGGAATTGCTGGAGGGGTGAAAACCACATTTATATCATTGGCGCTTTTGCGCTCCACTCATGGAGCGCGTCACTGGTCTGTTTGTTTCTATCAGCCGTATTCTCTCAGACTGCTTCGCACTCATTTTCATGGAGTGCGGTTGCATCTGGATGCTTGCTGTCAATGGGGGATCGCTGTTTGTTTCACTCCATGAATATATATATATATAAAATAAAGGGAACAGGAAATAAGACATCCTACTATATATATATATTCACCTTTTTTTCTTGGAAGAGATTTAAGGCATTTATTTAAATGTTGATCCTACCTTGTAAGTGCATAACATCAGATGCAGACATAACATCATGAAACTCAATAGGTTGCAAGCTGATGAAATTCTATCCTACCGATATCTCAGCAGCCTTACTGTAATTACAAAACTATTATAGCTTCTCAATAATGTAAAAGGAAGGGCTTTGTGTGTAACAAAAAACCCCTTGGTGAAGTTCTTGCACAGATGTAATCTAATTTTTTAAGAGCTTTGAGTAGGGTGTGCAGTGGAAAAAAAGACTTTCAAAAGATGTTAACCTATGCACACACACACACAACAATAATAATAAGAGTAATTTTGAATTCCTTCAAAGGTACATTACATACTGTGGTCAGTATGTGTGCACAGAAGTCAGTATAATGTAATAACATTAATAACATTAACAGATAGCAACTGTACATATATATCTTTATGCTACAAACACTGGTGTATTTTCATATTCACACATGTGTACACACATCCTTTTTTAAAGCAGTCACATTGCAATAAGCATATGTTTTCAGAAAAAAATAGTCCAGAAATTATAAGTGATAAGTAATGCCTTGTTGAGTCCGTAGTATCTCTGTAATGAAACACCTGACTTCCGAGCCAATTCAAGATGTCTGTGAAAAGCACACACAATTTAGGCTTGACTCACTGAAATCACTTCATACTCTAAAGCCACAAAAGGGACACTGATTGAAATCCTACCATGGTTATGATTCAGCTTTCTCTTGTGTAGAGCCTATGTTAGGGATTAAATTGCTGATCAAGTTAAAGATCACTCAGAACTATTATTCCAAGTCTTTCATGCCACTGTATTACTCCTCCTCTTCCTCCTCCTCCTACTCTTTGAACACTACCTTTAAGTTTTACATTCTTTTCTGTTTGTTCCGTTATTTTAATCTTTGTTTTTTGCTATACATTGCCAGAGACTGGCATCAAATGTTTAGTTATAATGAAAACACTTTGCTATGCAGCGCTGTGCTATGCTGCGCAGTGCTGTACTATTCTGGATTAGTTCTCTCCTTGATTAGTTTCCATCCATTGCTTCTTGTCCTAACTTCTGGTGCTTTGGAAAATAGATTTGACTCCCTCTTCTCTGTGACAACCTTTCATATATTGAAACACTTCTATCTTGTCACCCCTAGTCTTTGTGCTGTGCTGCGTTACACTATGCCACGCTTTTCCATGCCATTTAAGCTCACCGCCTAGAGGTATTGAAGAATTAAACAACATCTAAGTTTTCCAAGTAAAAAATAAATAAATACAGTGGTTCTGAAACACTAGGCATAATCCAGTTTAGGACAGGCAGTTGTTAGACTGTCACTGATTTGCCTAATGCATCTTTGTCTTTCATATGGTATTTACTTGGCTAGATTGTTTCCATGGAGACTGTCATATGGTAGAAATGGTCTTGCAAGCATCACCCTTTCATTTTAGAGATCCTATGTGATTTTTAATAATAGCCCAAGGCCTTAAAAGTACACTAGTCTATTTGTACTTAATGAATTAATATTCTGGTGATTTGAAATTGTGCATGTTTGTATGTTTGGTGTTAATGTAGGCTCTGTGGCATAGAGACATCAACATACAGCACTAATTAACACCAATCACACACTTTAATGGTAGAACCTACTGCTTAAGTAAATGAACAGCCATGTGCCTGCTGTTTCTACAGGCTGATAGGCATGTACTATATTGACAAAGTAAGCTAATTTACCGAATGATTGTCCAAGTGGGAATTGCTGTTTATTTGTAGAGTTTTCCCTATTTAGCGCAAGGGGCAAATAATGCACTTAACATTAATTAAAATATCAACAACTAAAAGTAAATATTGCAAATTCAGCAAGGAAAACAGAACACATTAATTCAGAATTAACCACTCTTATCTAGCAATTGATGCTTACTAGAGAGTAAAAGTAGTTTTATAAACCATAGCCATCATTTCTGCCTCCTGCTAGTTTAGGTCACGTTTTAGGCTAGTAAAAAATGAAAATAAATAAATACAGAATAGAAACTTATAGCTAGAAATCTGCATGGATAATTAAAGGTATTTGAAAAAGGTCAGTCTAGTAATGGCTGATCAGGTATTCATTTAACTTATTTCGAATTTGCATCTGACCAATATGAAGACTGTTCTTTCTGTTCCAAGCTCTATGCACAAGATACTTTAAAGACTTTCTTTTTTAACTCATAGTACTTACAAATTCACAAAGGTGTCTAAAGGCCTCCTTTTAAATTTCTTTTTATAAAAAATAAGAAAGTCTTTCTATAAGCTTAGATCTCTTTTCATGCCCAGCAGCCATTAGATCAGTTAAACAGGATTGGAAATTCCCCAGGAAGTCACCCTGGAACTTTGTACATCAACTTTACTGTATCAAACAATAGGGGTAGCACTCTCTCTCCCTTTCTTTTTCAACTACCCCCCTCCCCTATATAATGGGATAGTGAATGTTAGGAGTTTAATTTTTAGGGATATACCATATATAGAGAGAATTCCTTTCAAAAGCTTTATTCTCTTCATAGAGCTTTAGATTCCGGAAACTTTTGTTTCAATGTACAGCTGGAGTATTGCAAATAGCAATATGCTAATTACCAGGAGTATGGCTACATATAATTTGATAAAATTATGAGTTGAACATAGTATGTCAAACTATTTTTTACCAACATATTTTATTGCTTGCAATGTATACACAGTGGTATCTCAGTAGTCAGTGTTAATTGTTTCCAGGAGGAATTATGAGTACCTAATACCTTTTCCCCATAAGGAATAATGTAGTGAGTCACAAGGCAGCCAAGACCAATAAGTTCTAGCTTAAGCATTGAGTACCAAACAAACTATGAGTACGAGGACAACATTTTCACATCAAAATACATTGAGTATCAAATGCAATGAGTTTCAAAGCAGTTGAATATCAACTGTATGTGTGTATGTATGTATATGTATGTATATGTAAGTGTGTTGCATCCTGAACAATGACTCTGGCCTCTGTAAAATTGAAAGTATGGTTGTGCTCCATAGTATAAGCCCATACCTGGGATCGTTTTTCTTCACATTTGATGGCCAGTTCATGCTCATGGAGCCTTGTCCGGAGGTATTTTGTGGTCTCCCAAACATAATTTCATGAACAATCATTGCAGTTAATTTGGTATACTACTGATGACATATCACCCATGGCTAGGGGTTCTTTGGGACACATTATTCATGTATGAAGATTCTGATTGGGTCTGTGTGCCACTCTGATGTTATGTGCTGATAGTATTCTTGCTGCTGTTTCTGAGACACTGTGGATGTAGGGGAGTGTGGCCCAGGTAATGTCCTGACCACTTTCTACAGGGGGATAATCGAGAGCATCCTGTCATACAACATCACAGTCTGGTTTGGAAGTATCACTGCTTCAGACAGGAAGGCGGAGCAGAGAATGGTGAGGATGACCAGGACACAGCACAGAAGCATTGCTTGAGAAGGGTCTGTCAGATTATCTGGAACACTACATATCCTCTTCATGACCTGTTTTCCTTGTTAACTTCCAGGAGGAGGCTTTGTGGTATCTGCAGCAGAACATCCAGATACAGCCATAGTTTCATTTCATACAGCATTAACCTTGTGAACTCTCAAGCTTCCTCCTTCCATTATATATTCAAGATGGACAGTATTTAATATTTATTTGTTATGTAATGTAGGGTGTGGGTCTATACATATGTTGTGTATAGTATGGTTAGGTGTGTGTCATGTATGTGTTTCACTTTGAGAGCGGGCAAATAAATTTCATTTTTGATGTGTGCTCTGTGTGTGTGTGTGTGTGTGTGGATAGATACACACATTTACATAAGTTGTAATTGCGGTCATAATTTGAGGATTATCTGTGTGCCTCTTACATATTTCAGTTAGTCTTACATATATATTAGTATCAACGCTGCTAACATCAAATGTTCTTGTTTTGTCAAAAGATGAAGAAGCAGCTATTTCATATTTAAACTTATGTGTTACTTTAAAAGCTATAACCAGTCATTGCTGGGGGAAGGGGGAGGAAGAATGTGTCTCAAGGATGTCTCGAAATAAGAGAAGATAAGAATTTGGGTGGTTGTCTAACAGAAGGGAAAACTGACCCTTCAAACTAATTGGAGAATATGATTTATGACAGCAATGAAAAGGAGAATTGTGTTTAACATATTGTGCTAAAGGGAGGGGAATTCAGATTCCCGCTTTTCCTAGCAAGGATTGCCAATGTTTTAGGGCTCTAATAAAAGACTTTTAAGGTAAACAATGCCTCAGAGTCATTTGAAGAGCTCATCTCTCCGAATCTTGACACCAAGCTGGAATCCACCAACTTTACAAACTAGGGGGCCCTGACCTCCCGTCGCTATCTCCAAGTTTGGGAGACAGGCTGACAAAGAGTTGGGGAAGATCCCACCATGGAAGAAGGAAAGTTGCCTGAAGTCAGCTCCCCAGCACAAGCAGCCACCCCAGGGGTGGATGGACCAGCGAAGAAGCTGGTAGGAAAAGAATTTCAGCAATCCTCCCAGCTGGGAGCTAGACCCAAACAACCAGGAGAATTGGTCTTGTTGTCAGAGTGGATTAAGCCCAGTGGAAACTCCAGGTGCCTCAAAGTGGCCTTGCCATCCCCAAGGGCTTCAAAGGCAGAGGAGGTGGGGTGACAACAAAGAGACTCCTGCACATTGCATTCCCCAGACCAGTGTGGAGCAGCTAGGCCATCTGAGATTGAGTACTCAGGTGAGTGGAAATATCCATCTGCAGCCCATAGCCAATCAATTGACAATCTAGCAGAGAGATTTGAAGAGCTAGAAGTAAGGAGTGCAGAATAGCTCCTGCCAAGAGAGGCCCCCAGCCCCCCTTTCACAGAACTAACAGCCCTCCAACCCCTGGAGTTCCCTGCTAGGGCCTCCAGTCCCACAGAGGAAGAGAACCTAGAGCCTCCACAGCAGTGGGTAGTATGGCAACCCCCACAGAAGGAGGGGCAGCAACCTCTGGACCTAAACCAGCTGATAGAGGCCTTGCAACAGCTTGGGGTGATGCAGAAGCCTGGGAAGCAACAGCTAGTTGTAGGACGACAACTCCATGGAGGCTGGTCACCACCCCCAAGCGCCAAGCACTGAGAGGCCCGCAATTGAGGGAGTTGCCACAGCACTTGAGGCTAACATGTCTCCTAGTAGATCAGCAGCAGAGGGTGCCACAATTCCCTGCAGACAAAATCTAGAGTAGACGACAGCAACCCGCATCTATCCAACAACCATTGAGGGGCCTACGGCAGCAAGGGGTGCCACAATGTCCCACCGGCTGATGGCAGACTCCCCTCAGACAACCACAGCAAGGAGAGCAGCAGCAGGGCCTAAATGTGCAACCCCTGGGCATATAGCAGCACCAATGGGATAGCCAGCACCTGGGGATCCAACAGCAGCAGTGGGGGCCCTGACAGCCATTGAATCAACAACCAGGAGGGGGCCAGCAGCAACTGGGGGCACAACAGCAGCAGTGGGGGTCCCAGCAGCTGTTGAACCAAAAACCAGGGTGGGGCCAGCAGCAATTGGGGCCCCCAGCAACCAATGATGAGCCCACCCTTTAGAGCAACCTTTGATGGGGATTTTTTTTTTTCTCAACCAAGTATGCTCTCACTTGAATCACTGGGCCTATTTGTACCTGGACCCAGGTGCTATGGTCGATGTGATTGCATCCAGCCTAAAGGGGGAAGCATCCGAATGGTTAAACAATTTATATAACAAGGAAGCCCCTCTAATTAGAGGACCCACACCTTTTCCTCCTAGGTCTGAAAGATTTGAGGACTCATCCATTGCCCTCAAAGTAGAAGAACAAATCCACAAGATAAAACAAGCAGGCCATCCTGCCCTGGAATAAGTGTGGGAGTTTTGCAAGATTGCCAGTTGGACAGAGAGATGGCCTGAGCAATCCATAATTCATCACTTTAGAGAGGGGTTAGATTACCACCTTTCTCAGGCATACATCTACCAAGCTGTGCCTGACCAGCTGCAAGAATGGTACTAGTCAGTGGTGAAATTAGATGTCTAGCTCACCTGCTATAAGAAGCTTCTCCCGCCTGAAGCTGCGCTAAAGCCAGAACCCAAATGGCTACCAACCCCCAAAAACCTCCAACTATTGCTACTGTCGAAAGACCTAGGCCACCTACAGGCCCACCAATCAAGTGATTTCAATGCAGATAGCAGGGACATCAAGTAGCGAACTGCCCAGTTCCCTACCTACAACAGCAGAGTACACTGGAACCAGCAACAAGGGGGAGACCTGAACAGCAGCCACCAAGAGAAAAGTCCAACTGGGCTACCCAGGACCCCATTGCCCAGGGTACATTCCCCACCCAGGAGGACGCTGGCCCACCGACTAGACCTGCCACCACTCTACCCAGCTTTGACAGCGACGATGAAGGGGAGAATGACCCAATGGTGAGTCGACACATCCCACCTTTTTCATTGCCTGCTAAACTCATAATCTTTAAATCAGGGGCACACTTGAAAGTACTAGTCAATACTGGCTGGTCCCAATGCATCATTAGCCTTTCATGTGCCTTGAGACTGAGCATACAGGCTAAGCTGCTCTCAAAACCTGTGAGGTTTGAGCAAGCCGATGGCTCCCTAATGGGAGGGAATTTACTCACGCAATTAACGGAACCCTTACACCTAGAAATAGGCAAGCACTGGGAGTTTATTCGCTTCCTGGTGGCTCCAAAAAAGACTGAGACCATGATCCTAGGACTAGCCTAGCTAGACAAATGGAAGCCATTTATCTGGTAGTAAAAAGGAATAAGAACTGTGAGACTACCCATAGGGTCTGATCCCTCCATTGATTCAACAGATGTTACAGGGGATTTTACCCCACCCAATGAGTCAGTGCACATGGCTTCCTTACTACCACCAGGCGAGCCACTTATCCCCAGTGTGTACCGGGACCTAGCGGGGGCATTTAGTAAGAAAGCATGTGATACCTTGCCTCCTCACCGACCCAATGATTGTTCCATTGAACTGTTGCCGGGGGCCAAATTTCCCCGACCAAGAATGTATGCTATGTCCCCCCTTGAAATGGAGATGCAGCGATATGCAGATACAAACCTAGTGAGTGGATTCATCGAATGGGCCAAGTCTACCATGGGAGCCCCTGTGTTGTTCAAAGAAAAAAAAAGATGGGTCTCTTCGTCTCTGCATAGACCAGACATGTCAAACACAAGGCCCGGGGGCTGGATCCGGCCCGCAAAGTGGTTTCATGTGGCCTGCGAAGCCATCCTGGAAACAGTGAGGGAATGGCCCCCACTGCCCTGGCCCAGAGACCCTCCTTCTGCCAGAGACCCTCAGATCTGTCCCACTTCTGCCCAGGCCCCAATAGGCACCCTTGA
Organism: Daboia siamensis; assembly: GCA_024449315.1. Lineage (NCBI taxonomy): Eukaryota > Metazoa > Chordata > Lepidosauria > Squamata > Viperidae > Daboia > Daboia siamensis. The sequence continues at coordinate 62,148 of JAKJMR010000376.1, forward strand.
TGCAAACGATGTAGAGCTAGCCACGCCCACCCAGTAGGCCACACGCACTCTAGCCACGCCCACCCAGTAGGCCACGCCCACCCTGGCCATACCCACCCAGCCCCCTGAGGGCAACCGCAATGCTGATGTGGCCCTCAATGAAATTGAGTTTGACACCCCTGGCATAGACTGTACCCTCTCCCCCTCTTGAAAGGCTGACTAAGCCACCTGGCAAAGGGGAGTATCTTCACTAAATTAGATCTGATAGAAGCATATTGCCAGGTGAGAATAAAGGAGGGGGATGAGTGGAAAACAGCCTTCAACTGCCCCTTGGGAAGCTACCAATTCAAAGTCATGCCATTTGGACTGCAGGGGCCCTTAGCCCTATTTATGCAGTTGATTAATGAGGCAGTACATGGTCATTTATACAAAGGAGTTCTGGTGTATCTTGATGACATTCTGATATACAGCCCAAATATGACTGACCACAGAGAAGTGTTAAAGAAACTATTGAATGCCAAACTTTATGTGAAATTGTTGAAATCTGAATTTCACCAAACCCGATTAGATTATTTTGGCTATAGAATTTCCAATGAGGGCATTGAAAAGGACCCAACCAAAGTGAAAGCTGTAATTGAATGGCAGCCCCCAAAGACTTGCAAACAGCTCCAGAGCTTCCTAGGGTTTGCCAACTTCTACCATCAATTCATTCCCTCTTCTGCCGAGATTGCTCTACCTCTTACAGAACTACTCAAAACGGGAAAGGGAAGGGGAAAACCACGACCTGGCCAACCACTAGCATGGACTATGAGTTGTCAGAAAGATTTTGAGAATTTAAAAAGACTATTTGCGGCTGAACCGTTTCTAAAGTACCCTTGCCCTGGGGAGCCCTTTGTAATTCAAGCTGATGCCAGCAACGTGGCAGTCGAAGCTGTATTAAAAGAATAAAAGTGGGGTCTTGCAACCTTGTGCCTACACCTCTAAGAAATTCACTGAAAGCGAGAGGAGATGGACAGTCTGGGAGAAGGAAGCCTTCAAAATTAGGTGAGGGTTATTAAACTGGTGACACTATTTAGAAGGGAGCAAGGTGCCTTTTGAAGTATGGACAGATCACAAAAATTTAGAGACACTAAAAACTCTCCAAAAACTGTCCCCAAAGCAAGTGTGATGGGCACAGTACTTTAACTGCTTTACTTTTACTCTAAAGTACATACCAGGAAGAAAAAACTTACCCCAGTATAAAAGTGAACACAAAGAAATTAATGAGGCAATTATCTCAGTCCACAAACTGCTGCCCAACTCACACCTCACAGGACCTCTAATCCTGATGACCCTGGGATAAGGAAAATAAAATGAGAACAACTCACCAGTTAATGGTTCAAAGACAATCAGACATCCCTAACAGGCAGGGATGGTCTGGCTTAGGGGGGGATATTGTACTTTTTTTAATCCCATTTATATCCCGCCCTTCTCCGAAGACTCAGGGTGGCTTACAATCTAAGAAGCACAAATCAATGTGCTTAGAAATAGCCTTCATTCTATGTATATGCCTGCTTATTAGGGCTTTCGCCCCCTCCCCAAGTGGCATTTTTACAAAGTCAGCTTATTGCCCCCAACAATCTGGGTCCTCATTTTACCTACCTCGGAAGGATGGAAGGCTGAGTCAACCTTGAGCCTGGTGGACTCGAACCTGCACTAATTGCAGGCAGCTGGCAGGCAGCTGGTGTTACTTAAGAAGGCATTAGCCCACTGCTCCACCAAGGCTCTTGCCTGAAGCTCTCCGTCTTAACGCTCTCAAACACAGCCATGACACTTTGGATATCTAAAAATTCTACATCTCACTCGCCGACAATTCTGGTGGCCGGGACTAAAATGAGATGTGGAAAACTATGTCAAACTACTGTATGTGCCACCATGAAAAAAATCCCAGGAAAAACCCCTGGGTTACTTCAAATGGTGGCCAACCCTTCTCAACCATGGGAAGAAATAGCTATGGACTTTATAGTAGATCTACCTGACAGTGAGGAAATACCGTCATCTGGACTCTGATAGAACTGTTTTCAAAACAGGCTCATTTTATCACCTGCAAAGGACTCCCATCGGCCCAACGCCTGACTTAGTTGTTCCTAAAACATATCTACTGGCTACTTGGTGCCCCTGAGTGAATAATTTCAACAGAGGTGTGCAGTTCACAACAAAATTTTGGAGGAATTTTCTTAAATTAATTGGATCATCTCAAGGCCTATCAACTGTTTTTCATCCAGCTACTAATGGGGCCGCAGAATCTGCCAACAAAATGGTGGAACAATATCTTAGATGCTATGTTTCTTACCAATAAACAAACTGGACTGACCTCCTCCCTTTTGCAGAGGTGGCTTACAATAATTCAGTACACAGCAGCACCGGCTACACTTCTTTCCAGGTAGCCAAAGGGAGAGAATTCAACCCCATACTGGAATACCCTCAGTTGCCCTCCCCTTCCCAGACACTTGATCAATGGGTGAAGGGTTGGGAAGAAGTTTGGAAAAATACAAAGATGGCCTTAAGACCTACAAATAGCAGGCTGATAAAAAGAGAGCTCCCCAAAGGACATTCCAAGTTGGGGAAAAGGTTTATTTGTCAATCAAATACTTATGCCTTAAACTACCCAACAAGAAATTAGGACTAAAATTCTTGGGGCCTTTCCCCGTTGTGAGAATCATCAACCCGGTCACAGTAGAATTGAAACTCCCTAGACTTTTGGGGAAAATTCACCCGGTTTTCTATTGTAGCTTACTGAAACCTTTTCAGGCCTCCACTTTAAGATCTCTCCCTAAGAAGGCACCCAGACCTCTCATAGTAGCAGGTCAGACCCATTATGAAGTGAAATTTATTCTTGACTCTAGAATTTTTAAGGGAAAATTGCAGTACCTAGTACAATAGAAGAGATACCCATTGTCTGAAGTCATTTGGGTGAAATACAGCGATGTGAAAGCTGACAGATTTATCAAAAAGTTTTATGAGAAACACCCCAACAAACCAAAAGCTAGTTCCTAACTTGTGTTTTATTTACATTACAGGATCTGTGCTTTTTGTAAGGGGGGGGATGTCAACACTGCTAACATCGAGTGTTCTTGCTTTTATGTATTACTTTAAGAGCTATAATCAGTCATTGCTGGAGGAGGTGGGAGGAAGAATAAGAATTTGGTGGGTAGTCTAACAGAAGAGAAAACTGACCCTTCAAACTAATTGGAGAATGTGATTTATGACAGCAATGAAAAGGAGGAGAATTGTGTTTAACATATTGTGCTAAGGGGAGGGGAATTCAGATTCCAGCTTCTCCTAGCAAGGATTGCCAATGTTTTAGGGCTCTAATAAAAGACTTTTAAGGTAGACAATGCCTCAGAGTCATTAGAAGAGCTTATCTGTCGAAACCTTGACACATTAGCACAGTACAATTGAATTAGCATTTAGAACTGTTTGATTTAGGGACATTAAGTATACATGCAGTCCAAATTTCTAAATATAGTAGTTCTCCAACTTGAACTCCTAGAATATCACAATAAAATACTGATAAAGTCCAAAATCTACAGATCTAGCAATCTGACTCAGCTCAGGTTGTTTAGATGTTGTCACATATTTTTTAAAAGAAGATATTTACCAATCTGTACTTTTTGGTTGGAGATATTTATATTGAAACATCTCAAGTATGAGATTAATTTTTGATCCTATTAATTTATACACTTTGCACACTGCCCAGAGTTTTAAGTAGAAGAATAGTCTTGTTCTTTTCAACTGTAGAATCACTATTATATTAATATAATACAATAATGCTAGAATTTGAATGCTAATGCAGAATATCTATCCCTACTAACCGATAAGCAGGAGGGGAATTCCAAACTAGGTCTATCCTAATACACTTCTGATTTAAGACGTATCAAATATGTGTCCAAGATAGAATCAACTGACATAGCACATATGCAAAACACATAACACAAAATATAAACCATGTAGCCAACTACAGATAGGCACCTCAAAGTTCTATATTTTATTTATTGATGAAAAACATGATGATCCCAACTCAGTCACCCCAAAATTATCATCCCTATGTAGGTCTGAGCTGGTGAAAATTTCTCCAACAATTTCCTGGCTCATTAACTAGGCCAACTGCATAACATTTGCTTTTCCCCAAATGTGTTGGGTTTGTTGCAATTACAAGTGACAATAGTAGCAGTGGTGTAGTGGCTGTACAATATAAAAGATGCTACCCTCAGAAAAGTTGCCTCACTTCCCCACAATAAGGAAAGAAAGAAAAATCTCAGAGGTATTCTTTGAAAGATATTCTGCCAGCTTGAGAATCCATTTCTAAATCTTGTACCATTTGTTAGCTTTAGTAAATCAGCTTTGATGCCACAGCTAAAGGATGCACCATGTAAACAAACAATATGCCTGATTCTACTTATAGAATAGATAAAATGGAAAGATGTTCTATAACATTTCTATGTGAATAATAATTGAGAGACAATGGAAAGAAAGCTATTCCCTTAAAATAGTGTTATATTTGCATTTTCCTTCTTCCATCAGAAATCTAACTACCATAAAACAAAGTCTGCAAATCACCCTTAAAAAAATTATATGATTTATTGAGGACCAGGAAGGTGAACATTTGAACATTTATCTCATAAGGGTCACAATTTCAAATATCAGAAGGAATCTGGTAGCATCTTTTTTACTAACAAATTTTCTATTTAAAAATTACAAGACCCTTTCTCATTTTTTTTGCTGTCATAGATTAACGTAGCTCTCTTCCTACAGCAATTGCAATCTTTATGCCATATGAAGATGCACACGCAATCTGTTTTCCTATGGATCATCCCTTAGAATTTAATGTTCTTGTCCATTTTTAAAATCAACATATGGTGTGCAGTATAATTGAATTCTACAGAAGCTAAGGTGATGTTACAAAATCTGTTCTCTGCTGAGGCAATACAAGGATAGTATTTTTTAATCACCATTTTTATTAATCACTTGTCACAGATGCAAATGTAGCAGCTATTAATCTTTTGCATATGGCAGGAAGCACTTTTGTTGGTCTAATAGACTTGCTGTAAATTATCATGTCACGGATTAACTCATTTTGTTTCACTAATACTTTGCTTGATTTTCTTTTCTATTGTTCAGAAGTCCCTCTTGAATTGTCCATTTGGACAATTAGAACCTAGATAATTAAGCCTGAGGACAAAGAGCTGAGAGGGTCAACCACCAGTGAATAAAAAGAAAGTATGTAGGTTAATTCCAAGTTACCATCACTGCATCTAGAAAAAAAAAATCAAAGCATTTTCAGTGGGAATTCTTTCCTAGTATAATGGCTAGAATGCAAGCTTTCTGTCATTTTCCCATTCTTCTGTTCCAAACAATGATATAGAACAAAACTCAACAAAATAGCTGATAAAGCCTCAAGAAATAATCATTCATAAAGTTCTTGAGATCTTACCACGCAACAGTTGAAAGAAGTGCTCATCATTTAGCATCATATAAGGATGTTGAATGGCTAGCAATTGGTACAACCACCCTACACTATACCAAGCAACAATACACTGTGTTGCACTATAAGGATTTCATCCACTGCTTTCTACCAAGAGGGATAAGAATTCATTTAATCTTTTGGTGATGCTATTTATTTATTTAAATCATTTGCATAGCCATCCATCTTAGAACACAACAACTGGCAGCTCACAATAAAACTACACCCCCCCCTATAAAAACAGAAATCAAAAATCACTTTACCAGGATGCCTTAATAACCATCCATGAGCAGCTATCACTGTACCCAATGCCTGGGTTAAGAGCAAAGTCTTGATGGCTTTTCTAAAAGGGTGTCAGCCTGCCAGGTCATAAGTGGTAGAAGGTAGAAGGTTCAGACAGCTTTTAAAAAAGGCTCACTTCTGAGTTTACACTTGAAATCAATATTCCAGGGGAGGCACCTGGAGTGTGCCTACACTAAACAATATATTGGGACAGGCAGATGCCCTTAGGGAAAGGCGATCCCACAAATACCGGTAATTTGGTCCTGTGCTATGTAGGACTCAAAGGTAATAAGCAGCACTCTGAATTGTATCTGGAAGTAAACTGGGAGCCAGTGCAAGAGGGATGTAATGTGGGTGAACCTAGGAGTGTCCAACAGTGTGTGTGCCACTGCGTTCTGCACCAGTTATAACATCCAGGTGTTCTTCAAGGGCAGCCTCACATAGAATGAGTAATCCAAATGGGAAATAACCAAAGCATGCATTCTTTTCAGGAAACAGATAAAACTTAGTTTTGACATGGCACAGCCCTTCTCACATTAGGTCCTTAGCCAATGCCGGTGGTTTTCAAGTCCTGTGACTCTGGCCACAAAAGGCTACCCACGTCTGAGCTAAAATCATTTTAAAAATCAGAAACAGATGTCTGATTATGTAAATAAATCAGGAATTATTTTATTTTTATGAAAGAGGTCAGATTATGAAGAGACACATTCTTCATTTTACCCTCAATTACTGAAGTTCTTTCCCTTTAAGTGCCTAGCAGTACATGCATGCCTTCTTACCATACTTACAGCTCAATCTCATGCTTCCTTAACTGCAGTATGGAAATACCCATTAACCGTTTTTAAAGGACATATCTTCATGAAACAGCCATTTATCAAACCCAGCCTACCACAGAGGCTTACTACAATATATGGCTTTTCAGATGGTTTGATTTTAAAAAAGAGTTTTTCATTGTCTCCCAACAGAGGTATTAACATACAATCTATGGTGTCTTATTCATAAATCTGATTGCTTGATGACACAGTTAGGGAACCCTTCTTCTCTAGTCAGAGTCCCACATGGCTTGGGGTACAAAAGAAATTAGGCACCTGATTTCTCCAGGGACACCTGCCTGACTCATTCATTCAGACATTATGGAGGTTGCTCATAGATACTGGAGCATCAATGTGCTGGAAGACCAGTTAACCCATATTTGGAAACAGCCAGGAAACAGTTATCAGTCTGTCCGTCAACACTGCCATGATAGGTAGATAAAAGCTACATCTTGAGCCTCTGCCCTATGTTACCCAGGTTTGCCCTGTCATATTTTAAAGAAAGTTGATTTTTTCCCTATTGAGTGCTAGTGCTAGACAAACGGAAACATAGCCAGGGAAATCTATCAACTGCTATTCTTAAATTGCTTCACAGTAAACTTATAAAGATGGAGGTCACTTCCAAGATTCATCACAGAGGCTGTGATGTTAGCATATTTTTTTATGCTGACTTAAGAACTGGAGAAATGCAGATGAATGTGGATGGGGGGAAAGCATTTAGACCAGGAGTGTCAAACTCAATTTCATTGAGGGCCGCATCAGCATTGCGGTTGCCCTCAGGGGGCCGGGTGGGTATGGCCAGGGTGGGCGTGGCCTACTGGGTGGGCGTGACTAAAGTGTGTATGGCCTCCTGGGTGGGCATGGCCAGTTCTACATTGTTCACATAAAGGGTGCCTATGGGGGGCCTGGGCAGGAGTGGGACAGATCTGAGGGTCTGTGGCAGAAAGAGGGTCTCTGGGTCAAGGCAGTGGGGGCCGTTCCCTCATTGTTTCCAGGAAGGCTTCGCGGGCCGCACAAAACCACTTCATGGGCCGGATCTGGCCCCCGGGCCTTGTGTTTGACATGTCTGATTTAGACAATAGAAGAAATGACTTGGGGAGTAAAAAAGGCTAGGACCAATAAAAATAGTAATATCTACTCTTAATTTAGCCAAAACAAAGTAAGATAATTCAGATGCTAATTATAAAAAAAAGACATTGTTCCTAAAGTGTTCCCTAAAGTATTCATTTTTAAAAACCGTTAGAGAAAGAATTGGGTGGTGCTTCCAGGTCTAAATTTCAACTTATTATATCATACTTTATTCATCATAGAGAGTGCCAAATATTTATTTTTTACTATCAAATTTGCAATTTCAAAGCATCTTCAAATGTAAATTTTGTACTTCTTATCAATATCTTTTATTTATTTAGCGTATGGCTGGTCACACACAGAATTAAAAGCACTTCATATTTACAAGTTAGAACAGTTAAAACAATTTTTTTTTAAAAAAAAAACAACCACGCAATTATAAAACCTAAGAGGAAAACAGAAATAACTTTCAAGTAGTAGTTTGGAGAGGTATTCACATTTTGATCTACTACTGCTTTCGATGTTAAGTTGGCATATACATATTGAACTTCCAATATTCCAAATCATTTTAGTATTGGTATTTGTTATTTCTGTTATTTCTGCTATTTTTTAGTCCTTAAAAGGACTGTGGAGTTGTGTGTGAAGCCAGGAGATCCTCGCGGATGTCTGGCTACCAGTCCGTCTGTTACTCATTTAGCACCACCCAGGAGGCACGTTTGCCACGGTTTGCCACGGACGTAACTTTGCCCCCCATCAATATCTTTTAAAGTGATGTTGTAAGAGATTGTTTTTAGAAAAGCAGTATTTTACAAATTCTCCTTCTGATTTTTTTCATTTGAAGCTAAACATTATTGTAATTAAATTTATAAAATGCAAAGGAGAAAAAAAAATGATTTGAGATTCTTGAGAAATATACACAAGTGTTTATTTGGGCTGTTTATCCTAAATCACTCATATAGCCTGGTTTGTTATGCCATAAAATACTTGTGTATTCTCTATGGAAAATGTAATTTTAGCAATTCACATTCCCCTGGTAATTTTATCAGGAAACTAAGTGTTGTTCTAGGTGGAGAAAAGAAAAAGAAAAAGACATATCATCTTGAAAACCCTGCTTTTAAACTAATCAAAACAGGAAGCTATGTTTTGCTGAATGAACATTTAAGCTAATTCCCATCTGAACATCTCACCCTGTGCTTCTAAGATGATAGCAATAAAATAGACAATTCCATCCCACAGGCTGCCTCTCATCTTTTTTTGCTGTTATGTTTTCCACAGTTTTCAGTGTCACTAAAATCTTGATTTATAAACTGCAAATCTTAGCTTATAATCAGTTTCTGGCTAGGAATGAATGTATTCACAGATTGAAAAAGAGAAAGTGTAAGAAGCAGTGACAGTGTTTAGGCAATCCCTAGATAAACATTAAACTCTCATTTGGGGCTGAGACCATCAAAATAGGTAGCACATCTTGCACAGATTTTGCTCCTTTAAGAGGCTTGGCAGTACAGATAGCAAAACTCAGCAATAAGAAGAGCTGTGAGAATTAGGGTCAACACTGCAATCCATAAATATCTCCTTAATCTTTTCATTTTTCTTTGTAAATAGAAAACAATGTGGCTTCTCTTGCATACATCTTATACATTCCCTTTGTGCAGCAAGTCCCACATTGAAAACTGGGGAGGCAACTGGAAAGCAAAAGGATCAGACAACAGATGGCCTGGAGAAGCTGATACTACTTCATGGAACTGAAAATGTAAAAGTACTGCAGGAATCACTAGAATGCAAGCATTCAAAACTGCAGAGGAATGGAGCAAACTTTTCTGTCTTTTTGCAAGATTGTAAAATCAGCAATCCTGTACTGGTAATAATTTTCATGTGGATAATGTGTTAAAGGTAAAGATTGTTAGTTTTGTTTTTGTTTTGTTTTTTTAAATGTATAACAAAGTAATATTTTCCCTAAACAACTCACAATACTATTTTTTTTTAAAAAAAAAAACCTATTTCAAGAAACAAATTGTGCTATAACAATCCAAAACTGTTGAAATTCCCAGTTTAAATAATTAAAAACAAAACAAAACAACTTGGCAAAAGTTAATATTCATGCATTTTGTGCTGTAAGATGTTTGCATATTTTGTTTTTTACATATATTATTATTATTATTAAATACTATAATTGCAATAAAAAGGCAAAGGTTTCAATCTGGGTCAGTCACCAGGACTAGAGGTTTAATCTACTGAGCTTTCGGACTTGTGCTGGAGCCCATTCTTTAGCAGAATATGTGACACATTCCTGAGGATGGGCTCCAAAAGTCCAAAAACTCAGAGGATCCTGCAGATTAGATCCTACAATATTATCCTGGAACACATATACTTGCCTTCATTTGTGAGGTAAAGGTTTCCCCTATTCAGTCATATCTGTCTCTAAGGGGCAGTGTTCATCTCCATTTCTTAGCCATGGGAGCCAGTGTTGCCCAAAGATGTTTCTATGGTCATGTGGCTAAAATGACATCATGCCACAGTTCAGAGCATGCAACGAAACATTGCAATAGTAAAAACTAATACAAACTAAAAGAAAAAGTATAAATGGAAAGTAGAAGGTGCAGAAATGAAAAAAGGAAAGAATAGAAAGAGAAAGATAAAAGGAAAAAATAAAGAAATATATAAAGAAGTGACTTCCCATCTTTATCATAAGTATAAACAATTTTAGTAACTTATATCCCCTTAAAATATAACAAATAATCTTATCCTAGCTGATATCAATAAACAAATCCATAAAGCATAAAGTCATTCTAGTCCTGGTATAAGCAAAAGTACTTTAGAGTTACCCAAATTAATAACATCTATTAACCTTGATCAAATAAACCAAAGTTATATTCCTTCCTTTTATTTCTAACAATCTTGATTTATTGTCCTTTCATATAATGTCCTAGAACTTGATTATTATTTTTCTTTCTCCCTTATTAGAATAATCTTCAAAACTTTAACATGACTCTTTTATAAATCCAAAATAGAAAAATTATCAAGGTCAGTCTCCTGCTTTATTGTTTGTATATCTCTTTTAATTATTAAAATATCACCAATTTATTTTATATGTCCACTGTAGCATCTTTTCAATTATTGTAGCCTGTCATTTGTAAATCCAGTCAATTTCAGTCTTGACAGGTAAAACTTGTTTATCTTTTGTAACATTTTGTTAGAAAAGTCTCTCCATGCAAGCAGATTTCTTTGCTGATGCTATTAACTTCTGAATCTATGTTTCAAAATTATCCTTCAATATTGAATATTAGAATATGTTGCTCCATTCTGTATCTTTAAGCTGATTTATGTCTTCTTCCTCTAGTGTCCAATTTTTTTTAAATAAATATTTTCTTAAGAGAGTCTTTATAATTAACTCCAAAATCTTATTTGAAAGTTATCTGAACTGTTAATCCATTTGTAAGTTTCTGAAATCAAAGTGTTTAGCAACAGTAAAATTACCATTTTGATGTTTATTCAAAAAGTAAAAAAAAACTTTGAAAATTAAACTTATAATTAAAACTTTATTCCACTAAGGATTGAAGGAAATTCACTTGGAACTGTCAAACTTGTCAATCCAAAGATTCATAACAGCTGAAAATCAATTAATAAAAAGATTCCAAATGTCATTAGAAAAGTACATGAACTTAGTATTCTTGCAAAAGTACTGAGTATGGTTTGAGCTAGATCACTATTCCTTCCTCTCCCAGAGCAATAAAACTGCTGGAGACCACTACTTTGCATTCCTAATCATAAGGAGCAACTGTCTGGAGAACTTGTGGACATTCTCAAGTCCTCTCCTTATTTAGAAAGTTTCAAAGAGCCAGTCTACTCATCAGTTCTTCATTCATTACCATGATCATTTGCTCTGTTTTTTGAGGGACAATCTTCCATCCCACCTGTAAGGCTGTAATTGTAGTCCCAAAGTTTGTATTTTCAAAGGGATTCAATAGAGATGTTCAGAAATGGATATCTC
>JAKJMR010000376.1:83121-113808 GCA_024449315.1 Daboia siamensis
AGAAAGAAAGAAAGAAAGAAAGAAAGAAAGAAAGAAAGAAAGAAAGAGAAAGAAAGAAAGAAAGAAAGAAAGAAAGAAAGAAAGAAAGAAAGAAAGATTATGTGTGTACAGATACAACAGCCAAATCAAACCAATTTCTCTCTGATTTTTTTTTTCTTTTTACATTCCATCTGCTTTTTCGTTGAAGTCCACGTATACATGAAAATCAAATTTCCAGGAGTTTTGAAATCTTTACAAAAAGTACCAGTGGCTTACTATCTAAGCAATCAGGCCATGTCATGATGAAGAAGGCATTAAAGGCTTGGGTGTTCCACCCAGATGCTTGGGTCAAATGGTTAGGTAAGTTCTACTGATTAATGCTGTCTCTTTATAAATTAGTATTATATTGGTGACTTCAGGCATTATGGCTGATCTGTTAAATTGTTGTTTTTAATTCTGGTACACCACCCAGAGTGTGAGATGGGCAGCCATATAATTTAGACAAATAAATTAAATAATCAAACAAACAACAGGTCCAGAATGTTTCTCTTAATGTGTTATGAGTTCCTTAAAAGCTAATGTGCTCTAGTACTCTTCTTCCAGCTTAATTCATTAAGCCTAAGTCAACAGCAACAAGAATATGACTGGCCCACACAGGAACCTTCAAAAGATGAAACGTCTACTCCAGGAGGTAAGCAACAAAATAATTGAAACCATTCTACTCAAAATGGCTCTATTTTGTTTCATACTAGAATCCAAATCATGCAACATATGTATTTTTTCTCAAGTATGAACCATGTTTTATACTCAAAATATTTAAACTGCTTTTCTTTGCATGTGATCGATTGGCACAGACTCAATAAGTTGCTTTGTGTTCAGCTGTAATTTACAAAATACGTGTTTCTGTTACTTGTTAGTGTGTGCATTTAATCAAGAGTTTCAAATAAAGTTAACTAGCAATCTTTCATGGCTAGGAGAATGCCAATCATCTTTTTTCTACCTGTCTTCTTCTTCTGGCCATTTGTGCAGGATAGATATGATCCTTTAAGATCTTTTCCTCCTCTATCATCAGGAATCTTCTGTTATTGCAGGTATCTGCAAATCTTCAGGGTTTTTTGACCCAGCCTGGAAAAGATAATTCTTCACAAGCCTAATTTATCTAAATCTAACCAAGTTTGCCAATCATTTACTACTATCACTCCAGTTACAACTTTCTATGGGGGGTGAATTATTACCCCCCGTAGATAGGGCTCGCAACTTGGGAGTCCTCCTAGATTCACAGCTTACTTTGGAAGATCACATAGTGGCTGTGACTAGGGGGGCCTTCGCCCAGGTTCGCCTGGTGCGCCAGTTGCGGCCCTATCTTGACCGGGATGCCTTGTGTACGGTCACTCATGCGCTCGTGACCTCTCGCCTTGACTACTGCAATGCTCTCTACATGGGGCTGCCCTTGAAGACCACTCGGAGGCTCCAACTGGTACAGAATGCAGCCGCGAGAGTTGTGTTGGGAGTTTCCCGATACTCCCATATAACACCTCTGCTCCGTGAGCTGCATTGGTTGCCAGTTGTCTTCCGGGTGAGATTCAAGGTACTGGTAATGGTGTTTAAGGCCCTTCATGGCACGGGTCCGGAGTACCTTAGGGATCACCTGCTGCCGGCATCTACTTCCCTCCGCCCTGTGCGTTCCCACAGAGAGGGTCTCCTCAGGGTGCCACCGATCAGAGAATGTCGATTGGTGGCCCCCAGGGGGAGATCCTTCTCTGTGGGCGCCCCGCAGCTATGGAATCAGCTGCCGGTTGAGCTCCGGACGGCACCCGATCTTCGCTCCTTCCGTCGCGATTTGAAAACATTTTTATTTGTACAAGCTGGTCTGGCCTGATGAGGGATGGGTGGTTTTTAATGTTTGTATTGGATTTTAGTCGGGCATGTTTAATTCCTTTTTAATTTTTGTATTTTTGTATGTTTATATTTGCCCTGTACACCGCCCTGAGTCCTTCGGGAGAAGGGCGGTATATAAATAAAATTATTATTATTATTATTATTATTATTTTTCTGGACTGTTCTTTGGCCATTTTTGACATCCTTTTCCATGAGAAGGTTGTTCCAGCTCAGTACTTTCCCAAGTAACCCAAATACAGCTTTGGGAGAAGCATAACATAACAAGAGGGAAGGCTGTGTTCACTTGTTCCATACCATTGATCTTAGTATCCTTCTGGATTGGCTTCAGGAGTTGGGGATTTGCAATTTGGTGATATGCTGGTCCCCCTCTTTATTTTGAGGCTAATTCTAGTCAGTATTGATAGCCTTTGTGGGTTGCTGCAGAGCTTGGTTCTTTCTCTCTTGATATTTAACAACTATAGCACATGAGGCCGCTAGGTGTGATAATCCAAAGGTTAAGGTGATGCCCAGCTTTATATTTCTATTTTTTAAAATCTAATCAGGTATATCTTTGTGTCTGGGTATAATCAGCTTTATATATCCACCTCAGGATGCCTGGGTGATGCTATGGACAACCAGTCTCAGTGCATAGAGGCTGGAGGCTCAACCCAAGCAAGACTGGGTGGCTTTGGGAGCTTGGGCATTCCAATACCAAGGTTTTTTATATCTTTGATCTTAGATGGGGTGGTTCCCTCAGATGGTCCTGGTACGCAGCCTGACAGTCTTCTTGTACTCATGGCTCCTGATGGAAAGCAGGTGATTACTGTGGTTAAGAGGGCTCATCACACACCGTCAGTTGTATACCAATTGCTCCCTCCCTGAACCAGGAGAATTTGCTCAGTATCACTCATGTGCTCCTATTTGGACAAATCCAATGTGCCCTACATGGCTACCATTGAGGACCATTCAGAAGCTTTGGCTGGTATAAATGCAACTATAGGAGTTGGCTATTAGGCACATACAACACCATTGCTTTGGAGGCTGCATTGGCTACCATTGTTTTTCTGGGTGCAATTCAAGATGCTGTTTTTCAAACTTTATAACCCTTCATGGCTTGGGATCAGTACCTGTGAAGCTGTCTTCTTTCAGTTGTTTCTGCCATCTGATCTGGTCTGGCAGGATGGGCATGGTCTGGATCATCAGCCTAGGAATGAAAGCATGTTCTTCTACTATAGCATTTGCCCTCTGTAACACCTTTTCTCCCTGAAGTTGTCCTCGACCATGCTGGGCTTTCAGAAACCTTGAAGACTCAGGACTGGAAGCATGAATGTGTGAAGGGGCCTATTTTCTGATTATGCTGACAATAATGGATTATAATATCTCTTGGGTGCTATTTGTATTTACTTTCTTCATGGACCATGTTTTAATTGTTTTTAATTGTTTTAAACCAGAGTCACTGGTTTAATATGGATATTGAATAAACAAATTAGCCTAAAATGGGCTAAAATTAATTTGTTTATTATTAGTTAATTATTATCTTTTTGCACACATACCCTCCACCTTCTGTCTATTCAAAAAACAGAATACAAAGAATATTACATAACAAATCTGGGGGCATTCAGCATGATGGAAAGAAAGAAAAATCCCAGTGCAAAAATACGTATACCAAAATCTAGGCTATCGTGCTAGTAGAAGAAGTTTATTTTCATGACATCTTTTTTATTCAGAGTAAAGTAAAATACAAGTGAATATATGATGATCAAAGATCCTTCTGTACTTGAATTGAGTATTGTATAGGCTATGCCAGAAGAAAACAGAAATGCAATTTCTATCACCTACTTAAAAAGCAGTCAAAATAGCAAATAGTATATTCTAATGAAGCACAATTAGAGATAAGAGAAAAAGGAAAGAAAGTTCTTCACCAGGAGGAACAATTGTATTCAAGGCTCCATTTAAAGTTTTTAATGTGTTATTTTATTTATGTATTTTATGTATTATTTATATATTATGTATTATTTATATATATATTTTCATGGATTTTTATGCATTTATGCATTATGTATTTGGAAGATTTATCCAATCCTCTAACTGGGGTACAAAATGAAGTTACAATACAATACAGAAAAATGATTTCATGAAATACCAATAAAGTCACTAAACAGTAATAATAGCAGCACCTCTATCAATGATGATCTTACTTTGGCTGTGCATTTCCAAAGATCTTCTGGGAAGAACCAGCTCTTGGTCTGAAGATCCTGAACGCAATTGCCATCCTTGCTTTGGGAGAGTAGCTGCTGCAAAGAGGAGAAAGGCTGCTGCTTCTAGACCAGGGGTGTCAAACTGCCGGTCCATGGGCCAGATGGGTCATGCCGAAACCGCACCCACCCTAGCTCCGGGAAAAAGTTGCAATATGTCATGACACATCACGTGACGTTGCAAGTTTGACACCCTTGTTCTAGACCCTTCTTTGGGTATCCCATAGTAGGATGTGATCTTCAGCTGATACATTATTTACCTGGGATGGGCAGATGGGATTTTTATGGGAGCCACTCTCTAACATACCAGCCTTTGAAAATTCAGTAATAAGCCTGATATTTCTGCAGATACTTCCAACTCCATCCTAGTATATCTTGCTGAATAACTAGAAGAAATAAAAAAGTTAATGCTATAATGACTACAAACAGATTTAATAAGTTTTATCTCCTATTTAATTTCCTTGTTGCCACAAAATGCTGCTGCTAATGTTTCTATAACAAGTGGATAATAATAAAATGGATAATGGACAGTCCTACTTAGCATCTTTGGAGATTAAGAATTGTTTTGAGTCATAATAACACATTTTTACTGAGCATTAGTAAGATTATAAATATGATTGATCATATGAAAATAATTGCCAAATTTAAATTTTGGTAAGTTTGTTTTAAGAATAGCCCATCCATGCAGTCAAAAACTTGAAAGATATCTAATTTCCACAAGGATAAATATAATGTATTAATTTTTACTAATAAATATTCAGCAATTTTCTAATAGAATTGAATATCTTTCTTTTTCAAACAAAGCTTGATTATATTCAGATTCCAGATTAATTTAAGTTGATTGTCCATAAGTTGTAATCAATTATGCATTATAAGAACTGATATAATAATAGTAACAATAATAAATAGAAGTAGAAGTAGAATGACAGTGGCAAAAGAAAAGAAAGGTAGCACCAATAGTAACAGGTGCCTTTGGTGCAATCCTAAAACATCTGGAACACCACTTCAACTCCAGAAGCATTGACAAAATCAGTCAATGGCAAAAGAAAGCTCTACTTAGAACATCTTACACCATGAAACAATATTTTTAATACCATCAAAGAGCAATATCTCCTTTTCCCTTTATCTGGGAAAAGGACTTGTTAAGTGGATAAAAATGCCAAATCCAGTCCAAACAACTGGGTGATTGTGAGAAGGCATACTAATTTATTACATTTAGATGTAATCATTCACATGACTCTGAGCAGAATATGTAATAGTTAATTCTAGCATGTCTGTCTCTCATTTGGAAATTAAAATAATTTTAGAATGACACCAGGTTATTGAAAGGGGTTTTCTTGATGTAATAAATACCTTATTAATAAAAATGCAATTACCATGATATTTTAAAATGCTTTATAAAATATATGTGATAACCCATCCAGGCTCTGGGATTGTCTGTATTTAATACTTTTGAAAATCTTAAGTTCTGCTTTTGAGAAAGAGGCATCTTAACACTCCTTATCCTTTAAAAAATGATCTGGAAATGGAATTTGCCTTTAATACTTACAGTACTAATTTTTCCTATTGCTGATTTGTAGAAATGTATCACTCTTTGGAAAAAAATCAACAAAATCTTTATTAGTATCCTGTTCTATTATAACGTATCGATAAGTTCTGATGAGTCCAGAAAAATCTCTCAAATACAAGTACATCAAGAAGCAAAAATAGCTTGTGTTGTGTAGCCAGTTCTTTGCAGGCATTGAGCAAGACGGAAGGTTCAAAACAGCAACAAGCTTTATTGAAGGTCAGAACATAACAGAAGCAACAAAGGAGCTGCTGTGCAGCTATTTATATGGTTGGCTGATAGGCGGCGACCAATAGGTTTACAGCAGTGGTTTCCCACCCAAAGACCTACTTAGCCAGCTGGAGACAACCAGTCTGGGCCGGCTCAGCAACCGTTACAAGCATACTTGTGAATTAAGCACTTAGCAATTGAACTAATTAGCAAGCAGTGTATATAAGCAAACACTTACAGCATGTAAAAGGCCAATACCTTAACCCCTCCCCTGCATGGTACACACATTCATTTGGTTACAAAATCTTGTAGGTATTTGGGGGGTCTTCAGGCTTGTTCAGAGCATCGGGGGGGGCGTTGCCAGAATCTCCCAGTCTATCTCCTAAAAGTCTCGTCTGGCTAGCAGTCTCTCTGACGACCTCGACAAACGGTGGCAATGTGGCCTGGTTTTCCACACGCCAGCACATGGCTGTCCTGAAATGACAATCTGCACATTTATGGCAGCCTCCACAGCCCAAACACCTTGGGAACAGAACTGCCTTATCAGCCAGCCTTGTTCCTCTTTCATGGTGCCATTGAATCTTGTCAACTTTGTGGTCAGAGTCGGTGTCTTCCAATCATTCAGTGTCCTTGTGGTGGATGGTTTCTATAGATGGTATGCATTTGGAGAGCTGCAATGCCTTCATGGCCCCTCCGGCGGCTTGACCTCCTTTAAAGCCTCTTGAAGTGAGAGAATCTCCTTCACAAAGAGTTTTTGTTGGAGCTCTCTGTTCCTGAGTCCACAGACTAAGCGGTCTCTTAGTCACTTCTCTAGGTCAGAGAAATTGCAGAGTCATGGTGCTTGGCAAAGTGCTCTGATGAATTATGTTGTCGACTCGCCAGGTTGTTGTTTGCGTTGTTCGAAGGCATGCTCCACACTATCACCAATAGCTTAAACTCAAAATGGTTGCACAGTTTCTTCTTGAAGTCAGCATATGTGACGGTTTCTAGAAGCGCTGGGGCGACCAAGTTGTCAGCGATATTGAAGGTGGCTGGGCCACACACACAGAGGAAAGTTGCAGACTTCAGTCCATCTTCACTGACTTGATTTGCATGCAGGTAGTTCTCTATGTGGGAAATGTAGGATGACCATCTCTCCAGGTGTGTCATGTTGAACTCTTCGAGCCTTCTGACCTTCTCCATGGTGAGTAGTCTTTGTGGCTCATGTCTCACATTGTCTTGTGCTTCTGGCTTCTGTGTAGGCACTGGGATGGATCCTCAGGGTGAGGTGGTCTCCAGCATGGCTTGCTAGGCAGACTGAGGGGGTTGGACGCCATTCCCTACTAGGCTCTGTGCTGGCCTCACCCCCTAGTGACTTCAGGCTCTTACGATGAAGCAGCACATCCCACCTTCATCACCAGTCTTGTGTAGCCGGTTCATTGTAGACATTGAGCAAGATGGAAGGTTCAAAACAGCCACAGGCTTTATTGAAGGTCAGAACATAACAGAAGCAACAAAGGAGCTACTGCACAGTTATTATATGGTTGGCCGATAGGCGGTGACCAATAGGTTTAAAGCAGTGGTTTCCTGGCCAAAGACCTACTTAGCCAGCTGGAGACAACCAGTCTGGGCCGGCTCAGCAACCGTTACAAGTATACATGTGAATTAAGCACTTAGCAATTGAACTAAGCAATTAGCAAGCAATGTATATAATCAAACACTTACAGCATGTAAAAGGCCAATACATTATAGTTTGAGAACAGAACCAATTGGCTTCTGAACACATAGCTGTGTTTCTTGCATTGAGTCTAACTTCTTTTTCCCCATCAGTTAAATCTATATCCTTAGTTTTAAAATTGGATTGCATTCTTTATTTGTTAAAAAAACAACAACAATTAATGTTAATTCTATTGAGTGCTCCATGTGAATTAGAATGTTGGGATATAAACCACACATGAAGCGGATAGCTGCCTTAATATTTTTAATGGAAAAAAAAAGCTTAAACAACTTAAATATTAAGATCAAATTAAAATATTTGTAAATATGTAGAAATTCAGGGCCAGTTTGGTTTAGTGCTTAAAGCATCAGACTAGAAAAAGGAAGACCATGAGTTCAAGTCACTCTTTGTCGGCCGAACCCACCTCACGGGATTATTGTTGTGGGGAAAATAGAAGGAGGAAGGTATGTTGTATATGTTTGCCACCATGAGTTATTTGTAAAAATAATAAAGGTGGAATACAATAAATAAAATAAAATGTCAGAAGTCACACTCTACAACTTCCCAAAATAAGAATTTGGGATAGAATTTTATACTATAAGAGTGGAATATTTGGTATTTTAATATTATAGCTATGTTGATAATATTGACATGGGATTAGTTTTATTGTCAGATATGATACAAATATTTGTGTATGGTGGTAACATATTTTAGTAACATATCTTGAGTAATATCCTTTTTGTGACGTGTTTGTTTTCTATTCTCCTTGAAACAGGGACCATCTGAAATATTTTAGAAAATAAATAACAGATGCTCAGTTCAACTGTTGTATTTGAAGTTTTCCCCCCCTAGTGTTTATATAGTTTTATTCCCCTTTTTCTCCTACTGACTTTTGCAGCCCTAATTGGTTTAGTGATAGTAACACCTCATCTAATATTTACTTGCTCAGACTTTCTGAGAAGCACTTCTGTGTGTCCCCAAATAAAGGGAGAGTTGGTGGCAGTTTGAAGGATGCCTGTCTCAGGAATCCCCCCTTAGCATTTTATGAAGTGCCATGTAGCAAATGCCAACATAGTACAGGGATAAGTATGGTTTATGCATTTATTGTTTTAATCTTTTTGCAGTGTTATTTATTAATGGGATACACACACACACATATACACACATTCATATAGTTGCCACTATAGTTTTCCAGATAATCATCATCATCATCATCATCATCATCATCATCATCCCCCAGTGAGGCATTAATTTGATGTGGTTGTGGGGCTTGTGTGTTCTGAGGAAGAAGAGAGCTATGCCAGAGGTTCAACCATACTGGACAGGTCTTATCAGAGGAGTCAGATAAAGACAAAAAATATGGTGAGACGTAAATTTCAGAAATCCATACCGGCCCGGATGTCGCTCAAGTTAACAAGGTCCATGGGAGATGTTGGAGTTCTGGATATCTGGTTAAAATGGGCTACAGAACTCAGGAATGTTGACTGAGCAACCAGGGCCAGCAGCTGCAGAACTACTGCAAGAAAAGGTGTGTTTAGCTGTCACAAATACACAGTGATTGAAAACAAAGAAATAATGATCTGTTATTACAGATCAAGCCGACCAAGAAGATGATATCTGAAATGAATGCACCAGTTCTGTAAAGAACAACATCCAGAAACAGAAATAACAGATCAACGTTGATTTATAATATGAAATAAAGTAATCACAGAAACAGAATTGGATAAACGGCAAAGGTTTACCCAGGGCAAAGAAATCAAAGCTGATAAAGCATCAGTTATTCTAAGGAGCAGCTAATCAGGAATATAAAGAACACGTTTCCTTGAATTTGAAAGAATTTTTGACCAACATAGGTAACAGCGTAAGAACTTGAGGTACTGTAAACTAAATTGTATCTAGAACAGTGGCCCCGACCTTTTGTGCACCAGGGGCCAGTTCCATGGAGAGAGTTTTTTTCCGTGGACTGGAGGGGGTGTGGTTTTATGTGCTGCTTGCATTCTGTGGATGGGACTTTGCTTGTTTGCATGGCCTGGTGTCAGTCCATGGACTGGGTACTTTAGACCTCTGGTCTAGAAAGTATAAACTTAGCGATTATGCACATAAAATGATATAACTCTCATTGCGGAGATTACAGGAACAGGTATTCCTGCACATTATATCTTTGGCCTTGCATGCAGTGAATGCATTATTTGGCATCTTTTTTTTTTTTTTAAAAAAAAAACCTTATATCTGCATAATGGCAGGGGCTCTTCAGCATCAGAAGTGTGTGGAAGAGCAAGCTGCTAAGATAATTACAGATACATGTGCAATTCTCCTCTCCTATTTGAGCATTTGCACAGGTTTCTGCAAAGCAGAAGTGCTGCAACAGGTGATATTTTGGAAGTGCAGCAGAAGACATACAAAGCAGACAAATAAAACAAAGGGTATTCTTCCAAATACTGAAGGGTCTGGCAGAAAAAGAGACAGAGTGCAAGCTTAGGAGTGCAAACCACCTCTTTACTTGCTGCCCATTAATAAAGAAAATAACAGTAGAAGAAAATCCCCCAAAGAGGGGAGTGGGACATATTAGTAATGGTATAGCAGCAGTAGTAATAGTACTCTTGTATGATACAGCAAGGGACGCGGTGGCTCAGTGGGTTAGAACGCTGAGCTTGTCGATCAGAAGGTCGGCAGTTTGGCGGGTCGAATACCGAGTGCCACGTAACAGAGTGAGTGCCTGTTACTCGTCCCAGCTTCTGCCAACCTAGCAGTTCAAAAGCACTTAAAAATGCAAGTAGAAAAATAGGGACCACTATGATGGGAAGGTAACAGCGTTCTGTGTGCCTTTGGCGTCTAGTCATGCCGGCCACATGACCACGGAGATGTCCTCGGACAAGCGTTGGCTCTTCGGCTTTGAAACGGAGATGAGCACCGGCCCCTAGAGTCGGAAACGACTAGCACGCATGTGCAGGGGAATATTTACCTTCACCTTTATGATACAGTATAGAAGTGCAAATAATAGTGCTGCATATAGAATACAGTAGGGGAATATAGTATTTTATATTATATAGAGAACATTTTATAATATACTTACAGGAGTATTATATAAGACAATAGAAAGGGAAAGAAATTGTATACATGTTTCTATGTTCCATTTTTTTTTTATTTTGGATATTTAAACATCTCCCCAACCCTTATAGGGAATTATAAAAACACAATTGTCTAGGGTCCAGTGCTTTTGATGGATTTTTTTTTTTTTTGAGTTTGACTCAATTAAATTGGATATAGTTTAAAAATAACCCATAACAAGGGAACATACATTGTAATTGTTATAGCTGGGACTGAAAAAACAAAACAAAAAATACCACAGGGCCGTTCAGTCAGGGTGAGAAATCTATCATGATTTTTGGAAGGTTTGATGACCA
The DNA here is from genome assembly GCA_024449315.1 of Daboia siamensis. Taxonomy (NCBI): domain Eukaryota; kingdom Metazoa; phylum Chordata; class Lepidosauria; order Squamata; family Viperidae; genus Daboia; species Daboia siamensis. The sequence continues at coordinate 94,111 of JAKJMR010000376.1, forward strand.
GCTGCTGTTCTTGGCAGTGGGAGTGATGATGAATATATAGCCTCATTCCGTTCTGATGATGTGAGAAGAGGAGTTTTTGCTACCCACAACTCCAATGAAATCTCAGAAGAGTATGGCAATTGCAGTGATTTAGGAGCCACTTTCTTTGTTGTTGCTGTGATAGTGCCCTGGAATAATGAGAGTTAAGATGAAACTGAGTAGGCTGAGATGCACTTTTTGAATGGTCTGGTGTTGCAGGAGAGGCTCAATTATTTCATTGGCATTGACTGCTTGCCAGTGTTTGAGTTTATGAGGTTTCCTGATGCAGGATCCCCTTGAGCTAGATAAAGTTGCACTTTTAATGGTTAGTTCATTCATTATCCATTAGGCTATTGAGTATGTCAGGTATGGATTGGAAGGGAAGTAGATATACACATTACTATCACTGTTTAAGTTGGAGAAGAAAGTTGTCAGCAGCTGTGCTTGATTTTGAATAGCTGTGGATGTTCCCCTCATTATGCAAGACTGGTTGTTCATTCTAAGTCATAAAGGGTTAATCTGTTAAGACTTTTAGAATCCAGTGTTTGTCAGCTATGTAGTGAAGATTGAGCTGATTCTTTAGCAGTGTTACCTAAAAAGCTGTTTTCAGAAGGAAAAAGCATTTTCTTTAATTTTCTTGGCTGGCAACTTTAATGGCAGGATATTGTAATCCTTAAACTCTCTGATTATTAGGGGAGATGCCCCTCTCCATCAGCTGAACAAGCTTAAGTGGAAAGGTGGAATGGCTAAATGCGAACAAAATTATTATTTTTTTTGTTGCTGGGTGGCTAAGCAGGAATTGAATGGAATCAATTTATCAATGGAGGGTGGCAGTTTAAAAGTAAACTCAAAAAGTTTATTAACTTGTGAAATGACCATCTCTGTGCATTGATGTGGTTCATTGCAATTTGTAGCAATATCTGAAAAGTTTGCAGAAAATACAATAAACCGAGTGGGTTGTTTTTAGGGTAACCATGTATGTGTCTTGGGTAAAGTTTTGGTAAAGACTCCATCTAGAGCTGAGGAATTATTTTGTGGTTTTGAGTTGAGCTTACCACCCCTCACTTGCTTTGTATTGCAAACACATTGTAGTGGTATGTCTCTACTCTTGCTGATTCAGTGTTTAAATATTTTAGAAACTGAGTCGTGGTGTCAGGAGGCATGTATTGCCTAGGAATTATTGTAAAGGTTCATGGGGAATGCAAGGAACACCCTTAGCCATCTTCTATCTTCTATCTCTCAGCTCCAGAGTAACATTTCTTACATTGGATTTCTTAGACTCAAGAAAATGTCTGCTATCATAGAATTTATCTTATGTCAACAATATATGCAGGGAAATTCTTAGTAGGGGTGTCATATGCTTATGATTCTGTTTGAGGAGGAGGAGGAGGAGGAAGTTAGTTTTAATTTTATTTTCTACCCTGGATCAAGAATGACTGTTTAGGTTGTTTTCTTTTGGCTTTTGTATATCATAACTGGAATTTGCATAAATTCTGCTTTGGAAATTCAGTCCCAACCAAGAAAAAGTCCAATTTAAAGACAGAAATAGGCAAACTATGTTGCTAGTGTGTCATCATCTTGTCTTTGCCTCCTTTTCATTTGAAAAAAATTATTATTATTGCTTAATAAAGTTCTGTAGGTATATTGCAATTTTAGTAGCATTTGTTATATTATGGTTTGAACTCAATATAAATATCACAAAAGAAGAATGTTTTGTGAACATTTTCTTTCACAAATACTGGCACAATACAAATATTGACACAAACTGTGGGTGATATGTGTCATTTGTCTACAAATTCCATTACCTTCATCCTTTCTTTGTTATTTAGGTAGATTACAACCCATAGCCATGATGTCTGATAACTACAGTGAAGCACTGATAGAGCTACACAGCAAGAGTTTGAGAAGATGCTCATTCAGGGAGTAGTTAAGCTTGAAGAGAAAAAAAAAGCCTCTTTCCTTTAACAATTATTATAGCTCATTTGCTGGCAAATGTCTAGTCAGTTGTTAATCAGACAGTCATTAACCTTAGTAATATTGCTGTGTTGCCACCAATGGTGCATTTCAAATAGGTGAATAAATAGCAGAAGGTAAAGAATAAAGCTTATGATAAGACCAACTGCTTTCTTCTTTGCGCCCTATAGATAGAAAGACCTATATTTGCTTCAACACACGACTACATCCTTTTTTTAAATTTAGCCACTTCATTTCAATAAACTGCTGTGAACCAATGGGTAAATTAAGAATTAATGTTAATAGGAAACCCACTGATCAGCTCAGAAATCCATAGGAAAGTTGCAGTTCTGATTGCCTTTACTGAAACCATATAGCTGTGTAGGAAAGAGTCATGCGAATGTGAAATGATTTTTTGCCCTTCCTCCCAAATCTTGCCTGTTGTTACAACTAAAATATTTAAAATTAGATATTATCATATCTTAGGTCTCATACTGTTAGCCACGAACCATAGTGAAATATCAAAGACTTTTAAAATATAGGTAATAAAACTGAAAATTCAGAAGTAAGCCCCACTGAGTTCAGTGAGACTTTATTCATTTAAATGTGTATAGTATTGAAGCCTGCCATCTAATCATTTGAGTCGTCTAACACTTGGAAGTTCTCACTTGTACCCGGTATTTAATTAAAGATTTAATTAAAGTTTAAAACATGTCATCTAATTAAACAGAGGGGCTGACAAATAGCAAAGATTATGTGAAGTGGGAGCTGTCTCATGCAGGTTATACAGATCTATCAATCCTATCCACCCTTTTCTCCAAGGAGAGTTGTTTGAAAGAAAACTTTAAAATGTAAAATAGAATTGGCTCACTGATTTTGTGTAATTTATGTAGTATGACTATGAATAGTACAAGTTTTGCTTTTTCCCCCAGAACAAATATTGGTTTCTGAATTACAAGTGACTGATAAATGTACATTTCCTTTTTAGGTTAAGGTTTGAGGGACAAATTAACTGAGTTATTATTTTAGTGTAAATTTAGCCAATGTGTGCTTCCCAAAACGTTTCAGAGGATTTACTGCAATATTTTGCCATTTGAATACATTCCTAAGTGTGAACAACCATTCATAAATGCATCCTTTATAAGAGGAGAAAGTCTTCAGAAAAGTGTATATAATGAGGACAGTAGTAAGCAAAACAATCCTTTCATATTTGCAATGTAGTTTTTCCCTAAGGGGAAAAGAAATCCTATGAGGTAGGCTAGATTCAAAGAAGATAACTGACCCAAAGGAACTGGTTGGGTTTCGGTGGTTGAGTATGGCTGGACCTTAACTGAATCATAATATCACATTGCATTGTGGATGGAAATTACCCAGCAGACAAATTTACAATACCAGTGAATAAGAAACATATGCCTTACATTGGATGATTGAGACCCTTAAAATTAATTTGTCAGGATAGGAATTCAAGTTAATTGCAGACCATCAACAGTGCACATGGATACAGAAAATAAAAGCTAGTAACTGTTAGTGGCTGCCTAACATAAGAGGCTTTTTCACTCTACTGATGATCTGCTGTTTTTGCTGTCAAAGCTGATTCTCTGGCAGGGCTGCAATCTGGGTTTGTTTTTTTTTAATCCCATTTATATCCCACCCTTCTCCGAAGACTCAGGGCGGCTTACAATATAAGCACAAATCAATGTGCTTAGCAATAGCCTTCATTCTATGTATATGCCTGCTTATTAGGGCTTTCACCTCCCCCCAAGCGGCATTATTACAAAGTCAGCTTATTGCCCCCAACAATCTGGGTCCTCATTTTACCTACCTCGGAAGGATGGAAGGCTGAGTCAACCTTGAGCCTGGTGGGCCTCGAACCTGCATTAATTGCAGGCAGCTGGTGTTACTTAAGGAGGCATTAGCCCACTGCTCCACCAAGGCTCTTTTGAATGGAAGCATTCAGAAATGATCCAAGATGACTTTTGGACAGCTGTGAACCCATTTGGGAAGAAAAGTCTTGAAGATGCCATTTCCTTATTTGTGTTTTCTTTTTCTTTTCCTTTGATTTATGTTGTTCTGAATAATCTTTCTTTCCTCCATAAGGAAGCATAGTATATTTCTGGATGATGAAGTATTTTCTTTTGATTTACATTAGCATTGGGTTCTCACCACAAGAATTAACTATTTGGAGTTTATCTCTTTTGAATTCATTTTTTTAACCTTGGATTGAAATGTCCAGAAAACATTCTTCTTCTTTCTTTCTTTCTGCATCAGTGTTCTTTGTACCTTGACCAAGTTATACAGAGTAATAATGTATCAGACTACAGGCAAGCAATGGTGGCTGAAATGTAAGAAAAGGCTGTTGGGTAATATGCAGGTTTTGTTTTAAGCCTGTAGTTTTGGATTCACAAAAGGACTCTGATCTGAAAGTTGCAGAGCAAAGAAATATCCTCACAGTCAGAGAAAGGAGTTAATCTCATGTCTCCCTTTGAAGAGCAACTTTGTATATCTGTACATCGCTAGGAGTCTGACTAAATAGGGAAGAGACAAATTCTTTTTTCCTATGAAGACTGAGGGAGATTGGAGAATGTATTTAGGAAAATGGAAACCACTTCTATTTGAAAGCTGCAGGTGCTTCATCACTGGAGGTTTTTAAGAAGAGACTAGACAACCACTTTTTCTCAAATTATATAGAGTCTCCTGCTTGAGCAGAAGGAGGTGGGTTCTATTAGAAGACCTCCAAAGTCCCTTCCAACTCTATCCTGATTGATTGACTCCTGAGGAAATTGAATCCAATATATTTAATGACAAAAAATGGCATTAAACAAACATGAATAAAATAAAATAAAAATAGAATTAAAGAAAAAAGAAAATGAAAGTTAGCAAAATGAAACCAGCAATCCCTGGTTTACCAGATGGCAGTTATCCCTACAACTGTACAACTTTTCCATCCATTATCAAGCTTACTTGCTAATTACTTGCCAAGGTATAGAAGAGATCTTGGAATCCAAAATCCTTGTTGCCTAACTAAAAATGAAGAGATCAAGACAAGGAAGAAAATAGATACTGTGGCTCGTGTAAAAAAGGAGACAGAATTTGGGAAGAAAGCCTTGTGGGAACAAGCTTGAAACTTCCTTCCTTTTGTTTTCTCCCATAGGTCTTTAAGGCAGCTTGAAGACTGCTGGACCATGCCTGGTTTCCAATTATAAAAGGAAAACACTGAGAGCACAAGAATGTGAGCATCTAGGCATGTGGTTCAGGACGATTTGTGTCAGCTTGGACAACAGAAGGAAAAAAATTGTAGCCAATGAGAGGAACAGCCATCAGCTTACCAGGTGACTGATGCTACAGGAGGAACAGGCCTAAGCTTGAACTAACAACAGACAAGCTGAAAAAAGAGGCAGAGCCAGCAGCCTTACTATTCCAGCAGTAATACTAAGAGCTTACAACCAGCTAAGCAGGCAGCCGATGAAGCACAGCTTGAGAAACTGTAAAACCAATACTTCAGCACCAGGCTACAACAGCACCCAATGGCAACAGAAGCTAACTAAATTAAAAGTGGCAAAATGGTAACTTGATCAGTCAGAGGACAAAGAAAAGAATTGTTAATAAGACTGTTTAGGAAATAGATGAATAAATGGGTATAGACATTGTTATTACTATAATACAGCATTGGTTTAGTTTAAAGGGTTAACAATTATAATAAGTCAGAGATTAGAAAACAAGTTTTTATACAAAACCTTTTCCCTGGGGAGTGGAGAAACCAGGGAAGACAGCAATGGTTTCTTTGGACTGTCCCATTTCTCAAAACAAATAACAAAAAAAAACCCTCACAGAAATTAGAAAAGTGTGCTTTAATATCTGTACAGACATCTTTTACAAATAAGGCACGTTGATCGTGATAAAGCTGACATGAGATATCAAACTTGTTACCTTCCCCATTGTTGGTATACTTCTCTTGGAGAAATATTCCTCCAAATAAGAGTCAAGATAGGTCTGCTATGGAGGAGGGAACAAGTCCAAGAAGTACTGCAGAAAATAGTTGACTTGATCCTATTTGGGTCTCAAAGAAAAATACTTAAAAATATGGGCTAAAAAATACATTACTCCTTTTTCAGAGCCATAAATTCCTTTCTAGACTCATAAATTGTGATTGTATCAACATGGGCATTCTTTATATATAAGGGGCTATCCTGATAATACAACTGACGGATTAAACTTTACATTTACTGTAATCCCCTAAATTGACACAAACCGATATCCCTGGACTGTGTGAACTTTTCATCCTTAACCTGGCAAGCCTCTTGATATTGGCACAGTGAACCACTCTTGTCTTGTCTTTTTATTTATTATACGAAACTCAGCTAACATCAATTCCAGATAGCTACATGAGCAAGCTTCTTGCTTGCTGTCTCTGAGCAAGGTTCTCATCTTAGGCTGGAAAGTCCATGACTTTTGTAAAAAGGTTTTATTGATTATTTTTTTTGCCATAAGAACAACAAATGTTTCTGGGCATTATAAGATACTTCTACTGTAGATTATTAGTTTATTTAAAAGTATTTTGAAGTGCTATCATAGTTCCCTTTACCTCAGCATGTTACTCTCTTTTGACTTCCAATCCAACAATTCTTAGTGAGAATGATGACTAGGGAAGTACATCTGAGAGAATCAAGTTGGGAGACATTTTTTTGTCCTATTTTCAAATGTTATGCATCTGAAACAGCCTGTGACCCACAGGAGGGTCATAGCAAATTATAGTGGGCTCATAATTATTTAGCAGCTTATTGTGTTTAAAACTTGCATTAGCCTCCTCAGTGGGATTGGGGAGTAAAGTTGAAAGCTAGTTTTGAAAATGATAAAACTATGTCTCTATCTTTCTATAAAAATCATCTGTCATAGCAGGATTATTTAGCATTATTTATTATTTAGCTTTATTTATGAAATTTTTCCAATTCATTTGCATTTTAGAGGGGTGTGGCAGTACAAACTGTGAGAAGTGTTGCCATGATGGATTTATCCTTAATCCATGGTCTTGAAAAGGTAGAACTTTCAAACTATCTTATCAAGTGGAGACAGGAGTCCCTTCACTGTACCTAGATTTTCACGTCTGTGTCTAGAACATAGACATAGATTTATCATTTTCAAATCTAGTTCTGAACTTCAGCAAATGATTGAAACTGGATAATTATTATGGAGGAATTCCTCCATTGTACTAGACATTATTCTGTGCAACAGGAACCTGTCTTGGAGGTGACCTTATTGCTCTTCTGGAACTTGAACATAAGAGCCTCTCAAAGATAAACAAATAATACTTATTCTTTATGCACTATTACTTCATTGATATTATAAAATTGGTAAGAAAAATATTCTGTTATTTGCAATATAGCCTCACTTTCAAATACACAAAAAATACAGCATCTTCAAAAAATATTGTCTTCCTTCTTTAGAACCATCATATTTTATCTGCCTGTGAATACAGTACCTGCCATTTGTCACACATGGACCCTATTCTGAATCATTCCACAAAGCAAGTTTTCAGGAAAAACAGCTTTGGCAGCCAATGGATACTAGGGGTAATTTACAGCTAACCAAGCAATACTCTGATGGGGAAAGCTGATTTTTTTTTTTTAAATGAGAAAAGCTAAACAAAAGCTGAAATGAAGATACCACACAGTTCACATCAAATTAAAATGCTAATGAAGAAGGTGGCAGGCTGATGTATCTTAGATCAAGTTCTAGTTTTCTTTAGTTTTATTTTCTGTCAGGACTGTTTCATCATAATATATCAGGCCAAGCATTGTGCTCTCATCAAATCAATTCATTAATGGGAAGGGTGGCAGTCTGAAGTAGCCTTGATCAGCTGTTAATTTTGTTTTATGCATCATCCTGCTATATTTATTCAATGTTAAGGGAATTACTTTTGCATACCAAAGGTTTTGGCAGGAAAAGAAGCATTAAAGCCAATTAAGGTGAACTGGATATAGAGAAAAGTCTTGTGTTTGTGGAACAATTTAAGTTGCTACAATTACATTAAATGCATCCTCTGTAGAATCAAGCTTTCACATTTGGTTCGGAGGATAAGGCAGTTCTTAAAGTACAAAAGCTACTTCCTTGTGATACCATCCATCACTACGGGAAATCATATGGGAAATGCCAGCAATGTGTTTACAAGATGTGCTGGATTGGCTTGAGTGGAAGGTTACGTATTCTTTAAAAATCCAAATATTGTGCACTCCTAAATGAGTGTTGTTGTTGTTCTAAAATACAGGCTGGAACATAGACATTTGTGAAGACCAAAACTGTTGAAGCCAATCTGATATCCGAGGAATGGTATTCTAAAGGTCAGATACCATAGCAAAAAAAGCTTCCTTCCTGGCCTCCACAAAATCACACCATAACAGATAGGACTTGGGACATAACCCTCCTGCCACACACCAGATGGGATTTCTAGAAACAATTGGTCAAGTAACCACAAATATCGTATTTTTGCATATTGTACTGTAATAGGATTGCAATCAAAAGCAAGTTGATAGTAAAGGGATGCAATTGGTACCTTGTCATGTACAACCAATATAAAATCTATGGGTGGCGTTCAGACTGGTATGGACTGGAGTGTGGCATATAACAGAATAACAGAATTGGAAGGGACCTTGGAGGTCTTCTAATCCAACCCCCTGCTCAGGCCGGAAACCCAATACCATTTCAGACAAGTGTTGGAGCATCCACAACTGCTGGAAGCAAGTCGTTCCACTGATTAATTGTTCTAACTGTCAGGAAGTTTTTCCATAGTTCTGTGTTGCTTCTCTCCTTGATTAGTTTCCATTTATTGATTATGTTATAAAATGAATGAGTCAAACTCACTCAAGATAAGGTTTAATAATTGTTCTTTTATTTTTGTGTTATTCGGACAGAAAACAAGGCAGATGCTCAATCATAGTTGATTAATACATGTTACTAGTTACTTGTTATCTTATACAGTTTTTTTTACAATAACTTAGTTACCCAACTAGTTAAACAACATTACTGTTTTGCCAAACTAGGCTAACAAAGAATCAATAAGCAACTGCCCAACTAGGCTACCCAGGTTGCTGTCACAGATTGTACCCAACCAGGCTAATCAAATAACTGTGCCCAAGAAGGCTACTCAATTTGCTGTAAGTATTGCTGCCCAGCTAGGCTACTCATTCACACAATCAATACTTACAAACACTCAACAACAGTTGGCCAGACTGTGTTAGAGTGAGGTGGGAATTAGACTTTGGGGCATCCCCTACTCCCCATGGAGGTCTCACACTTCCGAAGCCCATTGCATTTTATCTCTCCTTTTATATCCAACTTGTTTATTCTAAGTCTAAATTCACAACACGTCAGAAATGTTACAGATGATTCGTGTACATCTCCTCCTTGTTCTGTTACTTCTTGAATAGTGCAGCATAAGCATGTTAGATTCCATACACCCACTTGATGTGACAGCTGTTATCTGTTGCTGACATACAAAGACACATCCATCCACTCTGCACTTTGCCAGCAATGTGAGTTTGCCATTCCAGCATCATGAGTTTCCTGAAGGGTTCATGAATATTCTTTGGTTCTATTATAGGCATGATTTTATATATTTAATAAGTATGCTTTTGTATACTATATACAGAGGCAGGCAGGCAGGCAGGCAGGCAGTTCATTATACTTCTTGTCCAGCCTTCAGGTGCTTTGGAGAATAGCTTGACTCCCTCTTCTTTGTGGCTACCCTGAGATATTGGAATACTGCTATGGTTGCCCATAAGAAGGACTGCTTACTGATTCCACTGATATTCAGTAGAAGGCACTACTGATGTGTATGATGACATCATGACAAAGTTAATGAATTATAATTTGCAATATTTGCCTGATAATGCATATGAATACTATTCTGGAATTCTTTTTTGTTTTGGAATTTTTTAAAAAAAAAAACCACCTGCAGCATAACATGGAGAAGGCTGTAGAATTTGTTAGAGGACTTGTCTGAAATGGTATAGGTTCTCCTGCTTGAGCAGGGGACTGGACTAGAAGACCTCCATGGTCCCTTCCAGCTCTGTTCCTTTCTAAAATATCACTGCTCAAAGGAATTTGAATTACATGGCATCATATCTATTCAATTTCCATATTCTGCTACTAGCTTGTATTTTTTGTGTGGACTTTTTAAGATAAAATATGTGTTAATATTCAATGTTGTTTCTATATGACCTCTAAGAACTGAAGGATGGTTTTCACACAAAAGCATTAGAATATTAAGAAATGGGAGATGCATTTTTTTTAGCTGTTTGCTTGACTTTATTAGGTGAAAGGCAGGTCTGGCAAATTATCATTCATATTGAAATAATTGGTGGAAGCTACCTTATGAATCAATTTATTTCCTTCTTTGCTTTAAAAATCCCAGCATCTGTATTGTAGTAGGGCATTTTATTAATAGTGTTGTACAGGGGATCATTTCATGAATCGATTGTGAACAGCAAGTTAGTTTTGCAGTGTGTGTGAGACACATAAAAAAGTAAAAATCAAACAAACAAAACCTGCAGTTGGAAATTTAACTTTCCACATGTGTTAAAAAGAAAGTGCTAGTCATTTACATTACTGAACAAATAGATTGTGAAAATAGCAGAAGAGAATCAAAGGTTGGGAATCATTGATACATTTGTTGTTGTTAGTTGTGAAGTTGTGTCCAACCCATCATGATCCCATGGACAATGTTCCTCCAGGCCTTCCTGACCTCTACCATCTTCTGGAGTCCATTTAAGCTCACACCTACTGCTTCAGTGACTCCATCCAGCCACCTCATTCTCTGTTGTCCCCTTCTTCTATTGCCCTCAATCTTTCCCAGCATTAGCCTCTTCTCCAGTGAGTCCTTCCTTCTCATTAGGTGGCCAAAGTATTTGAGTTTCAACTTCAGGATCTGGCCTTCTAAAGAGCAGTCAGGGTTGATCTCCTCTAGGACTGACTGGTTTGATCGCCTTGCAGTCCAAGGAACTCTCAGGAGTCTTTTCCAGCACCATAGTTCATAGGCCTCAATTCTTTGGTGCTCAGCCTTTCTTATGGTCCAGCTTTTACAGCCATACATTGCAACTGGGGGAAAAATGGCCTTTTGTTGGCAGGGTGATGTTTCTGCTTTTTAGTATGCTGTCTAGATTTACTATAGTTTTCCTCCACAGGAGCAAGAGTCTTTTAATTTCTTGGCTGCAGTCCCCATCTGCGCTTATCTTGGAGCCCAGGAAAATAAAATCTGTCACTACCTCCAATCTTTTGAGAGGACTTGTAGGTCTAGTGCAGGGGTAGGCAACCTTGGCTCTTTTATGACTCATGGACTTCAATTCCCAGAATTCCTGAGTCAGAATTCTGGGAGTTGAAGTCCATGAGTCATAAAAGAGCTGAGGTTGCCTAGCCCTGGTCTAGTGGGTTGTCTCTTTATTCTTCCATATTGATGTAGTTGTTCTGAATTGTTTGTCTTCTCATCCAGCTGTTCTTTTTCTAGATCCTCTACTTCCTTCTGAGTTGTATAAGAAACCTTTTCCTTTTTCCAGGTTGTCAATGCCTTTTCTGGATTTTCAAATATCAATATTTGTTTAATAGATTCTTCAGTCATGATACTTGAATGTTTAATTTTTTCTATTGTATTTTATATAGATGGTTTTTTTAATTGGGTTTTCATATCTGTGCTGTCTTCTTGTTCCTTCACATAGCCTCTTAGTATTTCATTGGTTGTGGTAAGAATTTGGATTAGTGTTTTTAACATACCAAGAGTTTGTAGATCTTCATCTATAAATAAATTTTGTTCCTGGTCTTCTTCCATGTTGATATTTTAAATTAAAGGTTTTACACTTGGAAAATCCAAAAGAAAGATTTTTTTTCTAGATAGGGAACACAAAGCCTTTCACAATTTTTTTCTGTTTTCTATCAATATAATCCTATTTCAGTGTTTGCAAAAAACTAAAAGAATAGGGGCCTGCCAAATTGCCAGAGAGAAGGTGTTCCACAACATAAGAACAACCATGGGAAATATATGCTTCAAGGTCCCAATATATGGCAAGATTTCAGGAAGGACCTTACCCTACTACCTGATCTAGTGGTATAGGCAGATGTCCTTAGGAAGAAGTGGTCCCACAAATAACTGTTTTAATGGAGTTTGATGAGGAATTCTTTTCCATAGGTTCAGATTATGTATATGTGTACAATGAATCTCAAGTAAAGAAGGATTTTCAGGGGATTTCAGTTTAAAAGAAAACACACATTGTTCTCTGGCAGTCCTGAAGCATCAATGTATTATAAAGCCATGTATATTCCCATGCTGGCCAGTGAGTTACAGTTTTAGGTTGTTGCCAAAGGTAAAGTAGTTATTGATGAATACAAAATCACAGCATTTGGGTGTGTTGATGTTTCTGATGAGGTTTTTCTGATAGCTTGAAGTCCATGTTTGTGGTGGATGTTGGCATCTCAATAATATTGTCAACTAAAATTATATGGTTAGGAAGGCTTAGCAATGGATTTCAGTTTCCCTATGGAATGTGATGTGATATAATTTATATTGTTGGTGCATAAAGTCTAAGTAAGGGAGTCATGAAATTAGATATTCTAACACTAACAATTCCAGGACAGTCCAGATTTCCTGTTTAATGTATTTTGTGTATTTTACACCTGATTGGAGCTCCTGGGTTCTCTTCATGTAAATATGGTCTTGTGTTTCATCAGATTGCATAATTCTTTCTGATATTTATTTATTTATTTATTTATTTATTTATTTATTTATTTATTTATTTATTTATTTATTTATTTATTATATTTATATACCGCCCTTCTCCCGAAGGACTCAGGGCGGTGAACAGGGCACACATAAATACAAGATATAAAAGTTAAAAAGAATTAAATAGAGCCCAAACTAAAACAATATATAATGATTTAAAAAACCTCAGTAAAAATCCCAACCGATCCCCCATCAGGCCAGGCTGGCTTGTTCAAATAGAAAGGTCTTCAGATCGCGTCGGAAGGAGCGAAGGTCAGGCGCCGTCCGGAGCTCAACCGGTAACTCATTCCATAAAGCCGGGGCGCTCACAGAGAAGGCCCTTCCCCTGGGGGCCACCAGCCTACATTCTCTGACCGGCGGCACCCTGAGGAGGCCCTCTCTGTGGGAACGCACTGGGCGGAGGGAAGTTGACGCCGGCAGCAGGTGATCCCCGAGGTACTCTGGACCCATGCCATGTAGGGCCTTAAAAACCATCACCAAAACCTTGAACCTCACTCGGAAGACAACTGGTAGCCAATGCAGCTCGCGGAGCAGAGGTGTAACATGGGAGTATCGGGAAACTCCCAAGACAACTCTCGCGGCTGCATTCTGTACCAGCTGAAGCCTCCGAGTGGTCTTCAAGGGAAGCCCCATGTAGAGAGCGTTGCAGTAGTCCAGACGAGAGGTTACGAGCGCATGAGTGACCGTACACAGGGCATCCCGGTCTAGATAGGGCCGCAACTGGCACACCAGGCGAACCTGGGCAAAGGCCCCCCTAGTCACCGCCACTATATGATCTTCCAAAGTGAGCCGTGAATCTAGGAGGACCCCCAAGTTGCGAGCCCTATCTACGGGGGGTAATAGCTCACCTCCCATAGAAAGAGATGGAATATCCTGAATATCTTGGGACGCTGGTATGCACAGCCATGGTGCTGTGGGCCATATCTGTATATAAAATCAGGAACATTTTCATTTTAGAATAATTTAATATTGAATCAAATGAGCTTTAGTAAAACAAGGTTTTTCCCCCATCATCTTATGCTAAGGATAATATACGAATCTTGGATTTTCTTGTTGTAGTTGATGTGCCTCACAAGTATGGCCTTGTGAGTTTAGGAAAGGATATGGAAGGACAGAGTTGTTTTGAGGGATAGGCTGGAATGCACTGAGAGAATATGTAACATCTTCACTTTCATCTGTATTTCAGTTTGACTCAGAAAAGAATTCTGCAGCTTGGAGGCTGTGAAGAGCAAGCTGTCAGAGATCATTTTGTGGTTTAAGCTTTCTTTTTGTTGTTAGTTGTGAAGTCGTGTCCGACCCATCGCGACCCTACGGACAATGTTCCTCCAGGCCTTCCTGTCCTCTACCATCTTCTGGAGTCCATTTAAGCTCACACCTACTGCTTCAGTGACTCCATCCAGCCACTTCATTCTCTGTCGTCCCCTTCTTCTATTGCCCTCAATCTTTCCCAGCATTAGGCTCTTCTCCAGTGAGTCCTTCCTTCTCATTAGGTGGCCAAAGTATTTGAGTTTTAGCTTCAAGATCTGGCCTTCTAAAGAGCAGTCAGGGTTGATCTGCTCTAGGACTGACCGGTTTGATCGCCTTGCAGTCCAAGGGACTCGCAGGAGTCTTCTCCAGCACCAGAGTTCAAAGGCTTCAACTCTTTGGCATTCAGCCTTTCTTATGGTCCAGCTTTCACTGCCATACATTGCAACTGGGAAGACCATAGCCTTGACTATACGGATTTTTGTTGACAGGGTGATGTCTCTGCTTTTTAGTGTGCTGTCTAGATTTGCCATGGCTTTCCTCCCCAGGAGCAAGCATCTTTTAATTTCTTGGCTACAGTCCCCATCTGCAGTAATCTTGGAGCCCAGGAAAATAAAATCTGTCACTACCTCCATTTCTTCCCCATCTATTTGCCAGGAATTGAGAGGGCCAGATGCCATGATCTTGGTTTTCTTAATGTTTAGTTTCAACCCAAGTTTTGCACTCTCCTTCTTCACTCACAACAAGAGGCTCTTTAGTTCTTCTTCACTTTTTGCCATTAGAGTGGTATCATCTGCATATCTTAGGTTGTTGATGTTTCTTCCAGCAATCTTAATTCCAACTTTTGATTCATCTAGCCCTGCCTTTCTCATGATGTGTTCTGCATATAAGTTAAATAGGCAAGGCGACAGTATACAGCCTTGCCGGACTCCTTTCCCAATTTTGAACCAATCAGTGGTTCCATGTCCAGTTCTCACTGTTGCTTCTTGACCCGCATATAGGTTTCTCAAGAGACAAATAAGATGGTCTGGTACTCCCATCTCTTTAAGAACTTGCCACAGTTTGTTATGATCCACACAATCAAAGGCTTTAGCATAGTCAATGAAGCAGAAGTAGATGTTTTTCTGGAACTCTCTAGCTTTCTCCATGATCCAGCGTATGTTAGCAATTTGATCTCTAGTTCCTCTGCCTCTTCGAAATCCTGCCTGTACTTCTGGTAGTTCTCGATCCACATACTGCTGGAGTCTAGCTTGTAGAATTTTAAGCACAACTTTACTGGCATGAGAAATGAGTGCAATGGTGCAATAGTTTGAACATTCTTTGGCACTGCCTTTCTTTGGAATTGGAATGTAAACTGATCTTTTCCAATCCTGTGGCCACTGTTGAGTTTTCCAAATTTGCTGGCAAATTGAGTGTAGCACTTTTACTGCATCATCTTTTAAGATTTTGAATAGTTCAGCTGGAATACTGTCACCTCCACTAGCTTTGTTGTTGCTCAGCTTTTCTAAGGCCCACTTCACTTCACATTCTAGGATGTCTGGCTCGAGGTCAGTGATCACCTCATTGTGATTATCAGGGATGTTAAGCTCATTCTTGTATAGTTCTTCTGTGTAATTTTGCCACCTCTTCTTAATCTCTTCTGCCTCTGTTAGGTCCCTGCCATTTTGGTCCTTTATCATGCCCATTTTTGCATGAAACGTTCCTTTCATCTCTCCAATTTTCTTGAAAAGATCTCTGGTCCTCCCTATTCTATTGTTTTCTTCTATTTCTTTGCATTGTTCATTTAAGAAGGCATTCTTATCTCTTCTAGCTATTCTTTGGAATTCTGCATTTAATTGGGCATATCTTTCTTTTTCTCCCTTGCTTTCGCTTCCCTCCTTTCCTTAGCTATTTGCAAAGCTTCCTCAGACAGCCATTTTGCTTTCTTGCATTTCTTTTTCTTTGGGATGGTTTTGTTTGCTACCTGTTGTACAATGTTGCAAACCTCTGTCCATAATTCTTCAAGCACTCTCTCTAACAGATCTAATTCCTTAAATCTATTTGTCACCTCTACTGTATATTGAACAGGGATATGATTTAATTCATACCGGACTGGCCTAGCGCTTTTCCCTACTTTCTTTAATTTTAGCCTAAACTTTGCAACAAGAAGCTCATGGTCTGAGCCACAGACAGCTCCTGGTCTTGTTTTTACTGACTGTATAGAGCTTCTCCATCTTTGGCTGCAGAACCCATAGTCAATCTGATTTCTGTGTTGACCGTCTGGTGATGTCCATGTGTAAAGCCGTCTCTTGGGTTGTTGGAAAAGAGTGTTTGCTACGACCATCGTATTCTCTTGACAAAATTCTATCAGCCTGTGCCCTGCTTCATTTTGTACTCCAAGGCCAAACTTGCCTGTTATTCCGGTTATCTTTTGGTTTCCTACTTTAGCATTCCAATCCCCCATGATGATAAGGACATCATTTTTGGGTGTTAGTTCTATAAGATGCTGTAGGGCTTCATAGAACCGGTCAATTTCATCCTCTTCAGCACCGGTGGTTGGGGCATAGACTTGGACTACTGTGATATTGAATGGTTTGCCTTGGATTCGAACTGAGATCATTCTGTCATTTTGAGGATTGTATCCCAGTATTGCTTTTCCTACTCTTTTATTGACTATGAAGACTACTCCATTTCTTCTGAGGGATTCTTGCCCGCAGTAGTATACCTGATGGTCATCTGAATTAAATTCACCCATTCCTGTCCATTTTAGTTTGCTGATACCTAAGATGTCAATGTTCAGTCTTGTCACCTCTTGTTTGACCACGTCCAGCTTTCCTTGATTCATGGATCTTACGTTCCAGGTTCCTATGGAGAAAAAATCTTTACAGCATCGGACTTTCCTTTCACCACCAGACATATCCACAGCTGAGCGTCCTTTCGGCTTTGGCCCAGTCGCTTCATTCTTTCTTGCGCTACTAGTACTAGCCCTCTGCTCTTCCCCAGTAGCATATTGGACGCCTTCCGACCTGAGGGGCTCATCTTCCAGCGTCATATCGTTTTGCCTTTTGGTACTGTCCATAGGGTTTTCATGGCAAAGATACTGGAGTGGTTTGCCATTTCCTTCTCCAGTGGATCACGTTTAGTCAGAACTCTCTGCTATGACCTTTCCGTCTTGGGTGGCCCTGCACGGCATAGCTCATAGCTTCATTGAATTACGCAAGCCCCTTCGCCACGACAAGGCAGTGATCCATGAAGGGGTTAAGCTTTCTACCATAACTCTAAGCTATGCCATGTATATTCTGTTGGCACTGATGTTTTATACTATAATTTTGAAAGAAAATGCTGTTTATATGTGTTCAATATGTGAAATTTACTCAGGCTTAAATATTGGATAATAGTGTTTTTTTTTTAAAAAAATTTATGAATAGGAAAAACAGATCCAGTCAGGCTACAATAAACCAATTAGTCTTTGCATTGTTGCATTTTCTAGGTCTCCAAATGGTTTTTGTTGGAGCACTAGGGACTTAATCTTTGTTTTATTTCCAAACAGGCAAAAAACAGTAGGCAAGCTACATGGGATAATAGATTTACCATCATATGATTGATCTTTAAAAAAAACAAAAATAGTACGTAGGTATCCAGATATCCATCTTTTTTTCTGCCACCTAATACACACAAACAGCCTCTTCTTTCCATTGGAAGATGAAGTTCTTGCAGGGGGATGACTATTCCACACAAAACACTTGAAAAATCTTGGAACAAATAAACCAGCTAGTACTAATAAAGAGATACTCACATATCATTAACGCTAACAAAAGGGATAACAGGCAAGCCACTCCTACAGTAATGGGCACCCAGTTTAACCACGGAATTTCCAAAGTGACTTGAAGCAATGTATATTAATACTACTACTACTGTACTACCACTACTATTACTACTACTGCTACTATAAAATTATTAAAAAAACAAAAACAAAATAAAACAGATCAAAGAAGTTCCCAATCATCAATTTAACTAAGATTTGATTATATTATAGAGTCAATACACTATTGTTTTTTTTATGTTACAGAAGCCACTTAATATAAATCTCTGTTACAGGATCCTCTTAATCACTCAAAAGACTTATTAGAATACCATATATCCTAACTCCTAAATCTAGAGGCCCATTTAGGGATAAGAAGGAGGGCTATTGTAGTTCATCCTCCCTGGCCTCAAATTATAAAGATTTATACTGCTTCCTAAGCATATTTCTGATGTGATCTAATATCATAAATAAAGATAATTTATCAGGACGCTGAGGGAGCAGTATAGGTCAGTCATGTATTGTTAATTTCATTACTGAAAGCCTGAGGAATAGATCACATGGAATATATCTGTATGTAAAGTGTGTATATATACTATATAATGCACTTCTAAAGTAACATGAAGCAAATACATTATTTATTTTGATAAAGAAATACGATATTTGTCTTATCTTCAGTTACCAAGATTATATTAGCTGATGGAACTAAACAGCAAAAAGAAAAGAAAAAAAAAAGTAGAATATAATTAGTTTCTTTAAATTAGCATAAACTTGCCCATATGTGTAACTTGTTGATTCTTCAAATTTAATTTACAGAAAGTCTGTATGTCAAAGGAAATAAAAAGATGAGTCACAACTTACACATCTGTAGTACACCTTAAATAAATAGCTTACATTGGCCATTTTGTTTTAAGTTATGAAATAATCAAATACAAATTTTAAAAAGTCAAGAGGTTAATCAGTGATAGAGATAATGCAATATTATTTAAATAAGTTATGTTTCATTTATATGAAGCAAAAGTATAGTCACACTGAATATTTTAAATTCCTTATAATAGAGCTGCTCCATCAATATTCTGGTAAATAAAATTATTCATAATACCCTTATTAGTATTGTATACCATCCCTTGTTTCTTGAAAGAAAGAAAAAATCACAGGGAAAATGAAATTGATTGGACTACTCTGTCATTTGAAACTCAGAGTCAAGTGCAGCACCATGCTTTTGAGACAATGGAAAGGTTGATGTGGTGCCTTGGGCTCAACCATGAGGGAATGAAAGCCTTGTTTGTTATTAAATTCAGTAATGAGGAGTCAGACATCAGCTTCTCTGCATATTGTTTGGAGCTAATTCCGCTAGAAGATAAGCTTGCCTTAAGACAGAAAGGGCTTTCTCATCCTACAATATGAACATTTAATATTTGAAAACATTATTTCATATAAAAACATGATACACAATTGTTACAGCTTGATGACTGTCTCATTTAAATTTCTTAATTATTGCAAGCACCGTTGTCAATAGTATAACATTTTCAAGAGATTAGCTTTTCACAATAAGAACCTTTGTGCCTGTCACTAAATCCTTAAAGGGTTTCATCTATTTTGCATTACTAAATGACCTGAGCACAATCTTTATAGACACTCCCAGAAAAGGATGTTTAATACTATAATAATAAGAACAATAATAACAATCATACAAATAAAATTCAAAGGGTAAAACTGCATTACCACTAAAAGGAAATCTATATAAATGTCTGTTGATAATGAATCACAGCTAATTAGCTAATTATCTTTAAGCCAGATAAACACTTGGTGGTTTACAATGTATAGATAAAAGGATGTTGCATATAGTTGCAAACCTGTAGGAAATTGGAAAATATTTACTATGAATACATTTCCTTCCTTCCTTCCTTCCTTCCTTCCTTCCTTCCTTCCTTCCTTC